>WBNM01000032.1:200882-271010 GCA_013399055.1 Ramphastos sulfuratus | reverse complement strand
GACAAAGATGTTAAACAGCACTGGTCCCAGCACTGACCCCTGAGGGATGCCACTTGGCACTGGTCTCCAGGTGGACATTGTGCCCTTGATCACCACTTTCTGCGTGCGACGTTCCAGCCAATTCCTTATCTAGTGAGTAGTCCAGTTCTCTGTGGTGGGGCTGTGTGGGGAAGTCCAATAGGTCACATAAGGAATGTTCCCATCAGTAAGGTTGTCTCTTAATTTGGTTTTTAAGGGAGGTCCTCATTTTAGCATCTCCTCATCCCTCAACTCAGACTGCATCAACTTCTTTGACACTACTGTGTGGTTTTAACAGTCATTTTTGGTAACTCACTGAGAAGTTAATTGCATTTTGTTGTTTACTCTACAAGTTGTGTAATGCAATATTTCAGTGAAAAGGAAGATACATAATGATTTTTAATGCTTCTTTTGGGACTGATTACCAGTTAACTGAGATTTCTTTTAAAAATTAATAATAGTAACAGCTACAAAATTATTATATTCAAGTAATTCTAGAAGTCTAATTACTATTTGTATGAAAATTTGTTGCATGCATTATTTAACAGTGGTCTTATGGACACTACATGGTCTGAAATACTAATTGGTCTCTTCCCATAATTTCAATACTAAAAAAATGATTACTGGAAAGTGTAAATCGATGAGCTCTCAACAGTCTAAAATTAACATTCATATGATGTGTTTAGCAAAGCAAGGCTCAAACTTGATTCCAGAGAAGAGACTTAGCAAGCTCCCTTTTTGTGTGGAAATTGGTGTTTTATGGATATTGTAGTTAGACTATCTTGAATTTTATCTGTTCTGAAGTTCTTGCTGACTGGTCTAACTGACTGCATTTCCCCTGAATTACAGACAAATCCTATCTTCATTAAAATGATGTTTAGTGACTGTCCTTAAAAATTTCCCTTCAAAAACTTGGGATGTTAAACACTGAATACTTAGTTGCCTCACATTCTTGCTTTTTGTCTTTTCCCTGTTGTAATTAGGAAGAGATAGAGTCTGCATAGTTACTTTTTTCTTTTAAAATAGTCAGAAGCATAAAAACCTGTAGGCTTTATAAAGTCTGGAAAGCCTAGCTCCTTTATTAGGTTCACTGCTTTGAGTTTGTATTTATATGTATTAATTGTCCCCTTCAGTTTTACAACTTCTGACTTCGGTGTCTTGGTTCTACTTGGCAAGAAACTATTTGTGTTCTTTTGCTCTTACTCGTAGCAGCTTACATGTTGAGTCTCCTAGCATGGCTCGTGTCTAGTTGTTTCTATAATGAGCAATCTAGATATTTGCATCTCCAAGAGCATCAAAGCACATTGCAGTTTGGGTGCTTTCCCCCTTTTTCCTTTCACTTGTTGAGTTTTTCTCTTCCCAAGTAAACTATTTTACAACTGTGATGAGATATTAATAACTAGTTATGAATTATGAGTATTAATATCTCTGAACATTAATTTTTATTATTAATATTCAAAATTCGGGGGGAAATTCCCTCAGATTCTTTGGATTTTCAGTCGACAGGAAATATTTGCACAAAGGATATTTATTAACACAGAATTAAACAGTTTAAACAATCAGAATTTTTCCTGTTTCGTGTTCCTATTTTTCCAAGTTCTAACTGTGATGCAGAGGCTTAACATTAACCCTAGCACGTGATACTCACGATGCCTTGGATCCCTGTGTAAGTTTCCCTTAGAAGAACACTTCCAAANTCCTAGCCTCAAGGCTTCGTTTTGCTCAATCTACTTCAACTTCCGGACCCTGAACAGAAGGAGGACTGAGCGAGGGTTTAAACCAGCCTGGCAGGATTTATGCCTACCAGGACAACAACGCATAAACAAGTTGGAAAAGATGTCTGGTATTCAGAAAACATATTGCTGGTATCACAAACAGGCCTTCAGTTGGTCAGGTAAAATGCTTGGCTTGGTATTTTTGGTCTTCCATTCAAAGGATTAAGGATTGCCATGATGAAAACTGGAGCTCTGTATTGTTGTATGCGAACAGGATCGTTTCACTTCCTTTCCTAAATTTTCCTGGCTGATGTCAACAAGATGATCTTATGTCTTTGTCCTGTGGTTTACAATCAGGAAAAACTAAAGGTCTCTGAAGCTAGTTTGTTGTGAAATGAATGTACGTAAGAAAATAAAGGTATACAGACTTTGTCTTAGAGATATAAAATTAGCACAGTACATGAAGTCTAAAATACTTCTTGCTTAAGGGCCCAATTATCACTATCCATTTTTTTTCTTTGATATAATCCTACCTCTTCTCCCAGAAAAGGCCATGTCTCTAAAACTGAACTGAAAGACCAATCCATTAGTGAATTCCACTGTCTGCAGAGATTTTAAGGAATGCAGACCATACCACAACATCTTGGAAGAAACCAGCAGCAGAAGGATGTCCAAGTTCGAAATTGGGTAATTTCACTTTATTTAGCTTTGTATAAAAGGAATTAACTAATGTGATGGTTTGGGAGTTCCCTGCCCCCTACACTTTGTAAAATCACCCAGACTAGACTCAACCGGCTGGAAGTTAAGCAATGAGGCTCTATTTACAGCTTAGCACAATGTACAAGCAGAGATACACACTATATACAGGAATAGTTACAGAAATATACAAGTTAAAGGTAATACAGAAACACAACACCCCTCCCAGAAATCAGAGTCTCCAGGAGGGGCTCCCAACCACCCTTCCGCCTTCTCCCCACCCCTCTACCTTACCCCAGGGGTTGCCTTATGTGCAAGATGAGGTTGGAGGATCGGCCAGGGAGGTTAGAAGTGGAGTGGTTAGTTACCTTATTCAGCAGAGAGGAGAGGACCCAGTGGCTCCCAGAGACCGAGAGACTGTCTTATCTGTGTTTTGTGTTCTTATTCTTATACATCTCAGCAAGCCTATGAGCGAAGTAGACATCACCATTGTTTTCTTTTCACAGCCTATAATACAATTTTCTCCATTAAAATAGCCTCAAACTAGCACAACTGGTCTAACATAGCTTAAAATGACTGTCTCAGAGTTAAGAGTTAAGTCTACTAGAAACTAGTCTAATCTTTTGGATACCCATTCATGCAATCAACCAGTTAGCTGTCTCTACATGTCTTTTTCATCTTGAGAAGTCAGCATTCAGAAGCCAAGATAAAGATGTGCTCTCCTAGGGTTCTCTGAGGCCCTGAGTAAACTCATTCAAATTTGAAATTGTTCCTGCTTTGAGCAGAACGTTGGACCAGGCGATCACCAGAGGTGCCATAGCACTCACTTCCAACCTGGGTTTTTCTGGGGTTCCCAGCTTCTTAGATATTTTCTTCATTGACCAGTGAGATTCCTATCAGGGAATCATGCCATTACCTCAGATTCCTTGGTGAGGTCTTCTCAGATGCAGTAGCAAAGCAAGTTTTCTTTCCAGATTAGAACGTTGCATTGTTGGGGGTGTTTCTCAGCTGTAGTCACGATTAAACGTACTGTGACAACTTGGGAATTATAAGAACATCTTCTTCATGCCTTCCCAATTGTACAAAAGTGTTGTATATGAAATATGTTACCTCTGAATTTTAAACACACATTGTAAAAAGACAGACAGCTGGTTTAATGGTTTCAGTCAAATTTCATGATGCAACTGATCTTCCTTGAAAGGAGGAACTTAATATAAAATTAATCTAGTTAAAGAAGAATAGGTATCATCTTGACAGCTGTAAAACTACTCCTGGATTTGAAAACTTGCACTGAAACTGATGTGTACTGTGGCATAACTAGTCTCATATGTGATCTTAAGTTAGAAAACACACGTTTTTTAGCAGATTTGGGAAAGATTTCTAGTCCTGGGTCATCACCCACAATAATTTTAATACTGCACAATTGTTTTATCTGATGTTTACAAATGAAAACTGCTAAGTGTCTTCAGCTGAGATTGAATTCCACTCACAAGTTAAAAATTAATCTGTAAGAGAACAGTCATAGTACTTTGTGCTTGTGTGTCCTTAGGTAGCTTTTTAAAGCCCTGAGATGCTGAAGTTGACTAGGAATAACATTTACAATGTGGTATATATCAGTTAGTTTACCACAAATGTATAACTACTGGGACTGTATTAGGTAGTAATTGTCTTAGGAAAATACTCCTGTTATATATTTTTTTTTCCTTATTTGTGGTGTACAGTGATAAATCTGGCCATGGAATATTGTAGAGATGCCTCTTACTTGTCTTAATTATCACAGAATCAATCAGGTTGGAAAAGGCTTTCAAGATCATCAAGTCCAACCTATTGCTGACCTTATCTAATAACCTAAATCATGGCACTAAATGCCACATCCAGTCTTTTTTTAAATCCTTCCAGAGGCAGGGGCTCCACCACCTCCCTGAGCAGCCCATTCCAATGCCAATCACTCTTTCTGTGAAGAACTTCCTAACATCCAGCCTAAACCTGCCCTGGAGCAGCTTGAGACTGTGTCCCCTCGTTCTGTCACTGCTTGCCTGAGAGAAGAGACCAACCACACCTGGCTACGACCTCCTTTCAGGTAGTTGTAGACAGCAATGAGGTCTCTCCTGAGCCTCCAGGCTGAACAACCCCAGCTCCCTCAGCTGCTCCTTGTAGGACTGTGGTCCAGCCCATGACCAGCTTTGCTCTTCTCTGGACATGTTCAAGCACCTCAACATCTTTCTTAAATTGAGGGACCCAGAACTGGACACAGTACTCAAGGTGTGGCCTAACTAGTGGTGAGTACAGGGACAGAAGGACTTCCCTGTTCTTGCTAGCCACACTGTTCCTGATACAGGCCAGGATGCCATTGGCCTTCTTGGCTACCTGGGCATACTGCTGGCTCATGTTGAGCTGCTGTCAACCAGTAGCCCCAGATCCCTTTCTGCCTGACTGCTCTCTTATTTTGTGTTTATATGACACCTATCATAATGGGCCCAGTTAGTGTTGGAGATGCTAAATTCTACTCCAGTATCATAGATTCATAGCATGGTTTGGAAGGGACCCTAAAAATCATCTGGTTCAAACCTCCTGCCATAGGCAGGGACACCTTCTATGAGACCAGGTTGCTTAAGGCCCATCCATCCCAGCCTTGAACCCCTCCAGGGAGGGAGCATCCACAGCCTTCCTGGTCAGCGTGTTCCAATGTCTTGCCACCCTCGCTATGAAGAATCTCTTCCTAATATCCACTCTAAATCTTCCAGCTTAAAGCCATTTCCTTTTGTTCTGTCACTATAAGGTCTTGTAAAGAGTCCCTCCCCAGCTTTCTTGCAGGCTCCTTTTCAGGTATGGGAAGGCTGCTATCAGTTCTCCCTAGAGCCTCCTCTCTTCCAGGCTGAACAGCTCACACTTTTGCAGCCTGTCCCCATAGGGCAGGTGCTCCCTTTGATCGTCTTCACGGCCTCCTCTGTACCTGCTCCAACAGTTTGATGTCCTCCTTGTGTCAGTACTGTACAAATACAGAAAGTCACCTTGTATCTGTAAATTCACTTTATGTTACAAGGATCATCTTTCCTTCTTATGCCTGGTGTCTGAAGGTTGCTTCAAGAAGCATGGAAAGAAGTATATGTGAGAATATTGGGGCTTTTAGTTGCCCTCTGCAAGGTAAAATTAGTTGGTGCTAGGGAAAATACTTTATTCTGAAATGAAAGAGAAGGTCAGCAGAATAGACCTGCTTTTTTGAGTCTCATCAAAGTACCCGAAAGACAATCTAAAGGTATCTCTGCCTCATCGGCATCTCTACCTCATTGGTAGAGACCTCACTGTGTTGTCCTTTTCTCTGCATCTTTGTTAGATAGGAGTGCTACCATATATCATTGAAAAGGGCAGCTGCCGCTGAGGCAGAAGAATAGCAAAGTCAGATGATTCAGTGTAATGAATGACTAATCCTGTTTCTAAGCCAGGGTCATGTTTATAAGACATATTCTGCAGCTCTGCACGACACAGATCTTGGTGGTGGTTGTGTTAATGGATGGCCACCTTGGCCCTGGAGGAGAATTGTGCTTTTTTTTTTTTTTCCTTCAGAATGCATTTAGAGCTATTGTGTGCTGCTGACTGTTGGGAACACATTCACCTTCCTTCTGTCTGAAGATGTGATACCAGAGACAATAGTACAAAATACAGTGAAATTACAATGATGGAGGGAAGCAACTCGTACAGTGGTATGTTTTTGGGTTTTTTTTGAGCAAAAAGGGGCTTTTATTTAAACTGAATTTCTAGGGTAATAGAAATTCAGATTTGCACATATACGTCCAATTTATGCAGCTTAAGTACTTTCCTGGTGGTTGCATTGGTGCAGAAAACAACTCATGCATTGCCAGGATTGAAGTATTATTTATCAAATTCCATATTAATAATAATTATCAGGTTGCTGTGGATTTTTTTCCTATTTTGTCAGTCTGTTGTTATCTGTTCAATTTAAGCTGTCTGTATCAGTGAAATATTAAACAGCTTGGTAGAAGGCATAAGGTTTACTGCAGAGGAAACGCAGCAAGAACTGAAATTGGCTTTCTGTGAGCACTCTTCAGGAGAAAGTTTGAATGATTTTAAGAGCTTCTGTACGGAGCAGAATGGTTGCTGGGTTTGTTTACTTAGCAGTAGTGGTAGGCATACTAAATTCTCTTGCAGGCTTACCAAGGGTGAGGTATTGAGAAACAAATGTGCAGAAGAGTTAAGAATGTTAAGTCAGAAGTTCAGAGCGTCGTAACACAGTGACTATGAAAATAAATGTAGATGGCCTTCTTGTGTACCTGCCAGGCAGGCAGGATAGAAGTTGGGCATTTACTGAAGAGCTCGTTGGGGCAGGAGGGAAGTCACCTTCTGCTTTAAAATACACTTTGGGTCAGGTTTCTGCTCAATAGAGCTGAATCCAGTTTATTTCTTAGCTGTCACTACTGCAGAATGGCACCGGTTCAAGGAGTATTCCGAGAGAGGACTAACGTAATTGGCAATCCATTTTTTCATTTCCACACTATAGCCAGCCTTGACAAATTAATCACAATCAAATAGAGGCCGCGGGAAGGGGGCTACCTATGTATCACAGAAGAAAAATGAGGCCTCTTGCCGGCATGACAGACTTAATCTTTCAATTCACCCAGTTAGATTGAACGAGGGCACTTGTTGGTGTGCCTGTCACCAGCACCACCCATAAACAAACTGTTCACTCTCACTGAGAGGCTTTGGCAGGTGTGATCAAGGTTGCTGAGTGCCACCAGGCACCTCACTGATCACTGCTGTGCAACAGAGATCACCTGGGTTAGCCCTGAAGAGGAAGAGTTACCGTGCAGTGGTTACAAGATCCCTGGAGAGAGCACAACATAAATTACCTTGTGAGGAGTGACTTTGTGTCTGATCCCATGGGGACAGAAAATGGCTTCTTGGTTTGGGTGGACACGTTATGGTTAATGCACAAGAAGCCTGTGACAGCAGCAGTTACTGCTAGCAGAAAAGACCTCAGTTCTTTCAGTGGATGTTTTAGTTGGCTTTCTTCTTACATGCTTCTTGGAATGGCACAGCATGTGTGGCTTCTAGAGTTATAGCTGAAACATGAGACCCTGTTTTAACTGACCTACTCATAATTATGTTTTTCCTATTATCTACTGCTGTGATTTTAGGTTTTAATCTAGTAACTGAAATGGAAACAGAACTAAATTCACCCTGGTGCAAGTCAATATACCCTGGTTTCAGAGGAGCAGTAGTCGTTTGCACTAGTTGTGAAATACTCTGTTGCATTTAGAGGAATAAATGTAGGTAGGTTTATTTTACCACTTTGCCAATGTTTGCTTTGACTCTACCTTCAGTGGCTGCAGCAGAGGAGAAATCTGGCCCAATGTCTCACACTTTTCTTCTGATGTTCATTTTGGGCAGCAAGGGCTGTGTTATATCTTTCTTCACAGAGCACCCAGTCCTTTGAAAAGAACATTGAAGTCTGGTTTGTAAATAGTTTGTGTGTCTCTTTTTATTCCTTTCAATATATTACTTCTATGCGAGAGAGTGGAGTGCTTGCTTTTCTATATATTACTGGATGATAAAGTGTATCTATCATTTTCCAATTTAGTTTTGGACAATGCAGCATATCACTTTATTCTTTTTCCCCTTTACTTCTCTGATGTTTGCAAGAACTCTTTAATGGAAATAATGTTTAATACCATTTATAGGGTAATAATTTACAGTATGTGATGCTGTGGCAGTGGAAGACTTTCTGTCCTCTTTTGTTTTCCTTTTTCTCTAGAATAAGAATGTTAAACTTTCACTTTGAGGGAGATGGAAGGTATCCCTTACAGAAAATACCATCTTTCTTCACACGGTGTGACTGATGCAAAAAAAACTAATTAAAAATTCTAGTTTGCTTAGTCAAACAGAGTAGCACTTGCAGGTCTCTTGTTGAGGAAGGTACTGTTTCATGTGCCCAATTCAGGAGAGACAGGGATCTATTTGAAAGAGTGCAAGGGAGGGCTGCAAAGATGATAAAGGGGCTGGAGCACTGCCTCGTGAGGAGAGGCTGAGGGGCCTTGAGCTGTTTGGTCTGGTGAAGAGAAGACTTGAAGGGGATCGCATCAATGTTTATAAATATCTGAGGGCTGGGTGTCAAGAGGGAGGGGACAAACTCTTCTCAGTTGTGTCCTGTGATAGGACATGGGGCAATGGGGATAAACCACAGCACAGCAAGTTCCACCTCAACATGAGGAAGGACTTCTTTATGGTAAGGGCCACGGAGCACTGGAACAGGCTTCCCAGAGGCATTGTGGAGTCTTCTTCTCTAGAGACTTTCAAGCCCTGTCTGGATGCATTCCTACGTGACCTGAGCTAGATTCTATGGTGCTGCTCTGGCAGGGGGGTTGCACTCAGTGTTCTGTGGAGATCCCTTCTAACCCCTAACATCCTGTGTGATCCTGTGTAATGTTATGCTGATCCTTTGTGGGAAGGGCCTGAGCTAAATGGAAGTGAGTATAAATGTCAGCACATGGTTCCATCTGGAAGTCAGGCACTGTGTTTTCTGTATCCATTTTCCCATTTCTTAGTTTTGTGGTCAAAAGCTTATTTGAACACTGGATAAGATGCCAATGTGATGTCTTCAGAATTCTGACAAGAAAAATACACAGGAGGAAGACCTGGAACCCAATCTTAAGAATGACAATTCCATCCTTAGGATAAGAGTAAGTCATCTGTTCCAGTGGTGACGGTTGTGTGGAGTATAGTTTAAGCTTTATGTAGCAGTTCATTATCCAGTGTTGGAACAAATGAGTATCAGTTGTATGCAGAATGCATATCAGCCTAAATTGCCCAGTGTAGGCTGTGAGCTGTAGACAGTGCAATCATAATAGCTTTTCAACTGATGCAGTTTTATAGCTTCTGAACATTAATCATTTTCTTATGCCTTTAATTACCGTAAGGTAGTTATACTTGTGTGCATAATAGGTGTTAAACATTATGCCACTGATAGGTTTTTAACCATTCTTTTTGTTGTAGCTAGTAAACACAATATAGCAGGCCATTATGAGTTCAGAACATTTTAATTTTTTTTTTTTTCCTAGTGAAGTGCCATTAGGGACATTGCTCTAAGTCCAGTGACATTTTGAGCTATATCTGCTACCTGGTTGCAGTCTTCTAGGATTTTTTTTTTCTTTTTTCTTTTTTTTTCTGGCTTTAGGAATGAGAAAAGAATAATCCAGTTGCTTTACAGGCATTGCTTAGTTGAGAGAAGATAATTTTTGTCTGTTTTGGAAAAATAAAGCCTAATTCTCAGTGTGAGAAAGAAAGGAAAAGTTGCCGCATTTTACACAGCATTAAATACAATATGGGAAAAAAAAGTACTGCTACTTACACGCTGGCTGTACTGAGCAGTGCTCTAGGAATCTTCTATTTTGCTGTTGACTTGTTAAGTTCTAATATACTAGTTTTCAGTAAAGCAACAATTTAGTAGGCTCTTCACAAAGGTAGATGTGAGATTCAAAGCCGCCTTCTAATCAAAGCTGTCAGCCATGATGTGGGTAATAAGGGTTCATATTGGCAGTGCTTCCTTGTCATTCCTGATGAGGCTTTTGGGCTGTGGAACCTTATACCTGCCTTGCTCTTGTGTGGCCTGATTAATGAGTTGTCACCATTTTACTGAATATAGACAATCAGAAGCAGTGATTGTATTTGCCATGAGCGGCAACCAAGAAGTGGAGAATGTACAAGAGTCTCTGCCTGTTCAATTTATGTGCAGACACAAGGTTTTATCAACTCTCTGTGTATATTTGCAGTTGCTGTTTTTCCAATTTGTGCATGAGTGACAGGCTCTTCTCAGTTGAACCCTGTGACAGGACAAGGGACCGTGGATATAAACTACAGCAAAGAAGTTCCACCTCAACATGAGGAGGAACTTCAGTACTGTAAGGGTCATGGAGCACTGGAATGGGCTGCCCGGAGAGGTTGTGGAGTCTCATTCTCTGGAGACTTTCAAGACCCATCTGGATGCATTCCTGTGTGACCTGCACTAGATTTGGTCCTGCTCTGGCAGAGAGGCTGGATTTGATGATTTTTGGAGGTCCCTTCCACCCCCTAACATCCTGTGATCCTGTGTACTAATATTGACTTTAAGTAAAAGCAGCATATTCAAAGCTGTCTCACCAAAGCCAGTCAGTGATGTTCTAGTTGTGGAATTTCATGCATACAATGGTAAAGAATTAACTGCTGAATCCTTTCTTAGCTTGTTTCATACAGCTAAGATTTCTTTTGCTAGTGCTTGACCTTCTTCTGAGTTCCCCATGTTGATTACATGCCATTTATGCTGACCTTAAATAAGCTGAACGCTTTCTGAAAAGGAATAGTTAGAAATGTTTCTCTGTCAGCACTTAGGCCAACAGAATATAGACTTGTAGTTCATAAACATATATTCTGTTTAAACTACATGTGGTTTCAAGAAATTATCTACTTCTAAAAAAATTATATTGGACAACGAATGATGTTTACTGAATGAATAGACCAATTTTCACAAATTATTGAAGTTTCACAGTATTAAAGCTGCTGGCTAGGAAGAGGTCACCTTGGTATTTGCACTGAATATATTTCAGTCTTGGCTCCACGTTTTATCACTCTTGGTGTCTTAAGTTTTCTCTTACCTCCACAATTTTTTTAATCTACTTATTTTTATTATTTGCTTTTATGACTCTTACTGTCAACATATTTCACTGGTTTTCTACTTAGTAAACAAAATGGTTCTGCCTGAATTTCATGCGTAGTCTTAATTTTGTAACTTTTAATGTATGATCCCTGCTATTTAGGTTACTCTGTATTTATTGCTTGGTTTTGTCACTGCCTACTAAATACATTAATGTCTGTGGGTCTCTAAATTATAAGACTTCTCTCTTCCCTTAAAATGTCAGAACTAATGATGGAACTCTTTTCCTTTTCCTCTTCCTTCACAGCAAATCTAAATATCCACTTAGTAAGCACTAGAAGGTAATCATGTGCTTCAATCCAATCCTGAATTGTCTTGTCTATAATTTCTGAATTATTGTGCCTATAATTCTCAGTGCTTAAGACAGCATCATCACTTTGAAACACTTTGGATGCAGTTATTTAAAAGGCACTTTGCTTTTTTTTAAAAAAAAAACAAAAAAACAAACTAGCAAACCAAAATCACCACTACCAAAATACCCAGACAGTCTTAACCAAGCACTGTTTGGCTACTTTAGTTCCACCTGTTGTAAGGGTGCTCACCTCACAGATTTCCTTGTCCACCCGATGCGAGGCATCACAGCCTCCCCAAGTCTGCCAACCCACCTGTTTGCTAATTGATTTCAATCCCAAGGAGCATGGCTGGAAAAAAAACCCAGCTAACCTAGATTGAAGCTAGCCTATCCATTTAATTGGGATGAAAGCAAAGGATGTTCACACAAACACTTCAGCTGGCAAGTCTGAGTGTAGAATCTCTCCTGGGGAACAGAGATGAGCTGCTTGTGGCAAAAATATCTTCTTTTGTACACTCTGGACATACTTTTTTTAAAGTAGTCTGTGGGCTGTGTTTCATTTGTTAATTGAATTTCCAAGACCACCTCAATCCCTTTTGAATCATCAGTTACTCTCAGTGTGTTCCTGGTGGTATTATCCCACTCTTACGTATACAGAACATGGGAAAGGTATATGTGAAATATAGAATCATAGAATGGTAAGGTTGGAAAAGACCTCAAAGATCATCTAGTGCCAACCCCCAGCCATAGGCAGGGACACCTCCCACTAGTACAGGTCACTCAAGGCCTCCTCCAACCTGGCCTTGAACACCTCCAGGGAGGGAGCAGCCACAACCTCCCTCAGCAACCTGTTCCAGTGTCTCACCACCCTCACTGGAAAGAACTTCCTCCTAACATCCAGTCTAAGTCTTCCCTCTGCCAGTTTAAACCCATTGCCCCTTGTCCTGTCATTACAAGACCTTGTAAATAGTCCCTCCCCAGCCTTCCTGTAGGTCCCCTTCAGATACTGGAAGGCTTACTATAAGGTCTCCTTGAAGCCTTCTCTTCTCCAGGCTGAACACCTCCGACTCTTGTAGCCTGATATGATGGAATCTGATATGAAACAAGATCCGTATTATAATTCCAGCACAAGCTCCGTCTCAGAAGCTCACACTTTCATTGCTTCCTCCTTCAATTTTTGTGCTTTTATTGAACACTACCTTCCTTTAAATAGTGTTCTAAGCAGTTTTGAAACTGTTCACAAAAGCTTCTCTGACTGCTATCCTTAGCATTATTTTCTTTCTCTTCTTTCCTGCACTTTCAATCTGTATAGAGAAAATTTTCACAAATTGCTCTTGGAGAGGGTGTTTCTTAATTGAGGTTAATTTCCCTTCTTTCAGTGTTCCCATTAACTCAGATACCTTGCAGCAATTAGATTGTTCAAATTCATTTGTGTCTTAAAGGTTTAATTGTAGTCTCCTGATTTATAAGGAATACAAAGCCTCCTCCTTTGACCCTTCTGAAGTTTAGAGATCCTTCTTTATTCGGATCACCATGCACTGAAAGTGGTGGAGTACTGGCCATGTGGTCGTTTGTAACATGGCATAATTAGTATCTATTACAGTGTTAGTATAATTGATTTTTATTTCTTAACTGTTTCGGATGGTGACTGCACCTTTACTTTTAAAAATAATTTTAAGTATTACTATTCAGTCTTTGACATAATCCTACAAGCTTTCAGTCCATTACTCTTTCCCTGTCTTGATAGTTTCTGTAAATTCAATAGCTTTGATTTACATAAGGGTCATGCTGCATAAGATTATCTTGCAAAGCTTATGCATAATTATGCATAATTCAAATAAATATAGGTATTGATCTCATTGGTTTTGACTAATCAGTCCTATAGGTTTTCTTGCTGTGTTGTGGAGAGCCTTTCTTTAGGAATTGATTTTAAAAATCAACCTTGTTTCTTGTAGAACTTCTGTTAATTTTGTAAATTTAACTAGAAAATTCTGACTAAAATTATTATCCCCAAAAATATCACTTTGAGTATTTTTGGATAGGTCTCACACCAGCACAAGTACTTTTTTCGTTCCTTACCTTTTTAATAGGTTTTGTGCATATTACCAGGACTTTATTTTGTAGGCTATCAAATTGTGTATTTTGGTGAAAGTAAAATATTTAGAATGTTTTATGACAGAGAAGTTTGTGGTAGTGCAGTGGCCCAGCCCACCCAGCCAGTCTTTTAGCTTTCCTCCTCAGCAGGACAGAGAGGGAAAACAAGATGAAAGGGGTTGTGGATCGAGACAAAGACAGGGAGATCACTTGCCAAGTACCAAAATGGGTAAAGCAGACTAGGTTCGGGAAAAATGCACTTGGTTTGTTACCAGTTAAAATAGGTTTACATAGTGAGAGACAAAGGCCTTCCCTGCAAGGCTTTCCCAGGCTCAGCACCAACCCCTCACACCCAAATACTCTGCCTCCTCCTGCAAGAGGAGCTTGAGGTGCTGTTTCATTTTTTGTTTTGTTTTGTTTTTTTCCCCTCGCTCCTGAGCATGCTTTGCTCATTTTAAAACCATCACCCCCCAAGGCACCATGGACACTGTGGAAGTTCTGGGCTGCTGAAGCCAGCCAGAACCACCTGGAACTGGCTGCACCTGGCAGAGGACAGCATCTCTACTGCCAGCACCTTGACACCTGCACACAGGACACGCACAAAAACTTATCTAGAGACCAGGAAACATAATGAGGTTTTGTTTTAATTTAAATACATTCTCTGCCATCTTGTCCATGATTGCTGCAGTGGGAGATGAGGAGTTTGTGAAATGCCTTCTGTCTTTTTAAGTCATGGAGCTGGTAGAAGCTCTTTTCTCCTTCCATATGTAAATTCCTGCAAGGAAAACTGAGGTAAAACCTCTATAAATCTACTTTAATTGCCTTTTATGGTTGTCCCATACAGTGATAATTTTCCCTCCTCCATGCAATTTTGGGGTGTTTTTTACTGGTTTCCATCCTCCCCAAAGATGTGGCGGACACTGTGCTGTGGAAGGTGGTGACACCATGTTGATAATTCACTGAAATAACACCAATCCAACTCAATGTTACTGTGGTATTTTACACTGCCTGGAGGTGTGCAGCTGTTGTGTTAATGCAAGCTACCTAAAATGTAATTGTAGAGAGAGAGAAGCCCTTGATAAAATTAATGGAAATCACATTAGATAAAGCTTCTCTGTTAGTTCATCTCAAACCCATTCTTTTTTGATTAGATAACAAGCTCTTTTGAACCCACCCATCTTTTTTTTAATTTTTTTAACATTTCCTCTAATTAAAGATCTTTTCTTTTCCCTAGTTTGCTTCGTTGCTTAATAACCACTGAAGTTTCTCCATCCAAAGAGTGCAAATGCTCTTCTGTATGTCTGTCACTAATCTACCTGGAATGTCAGGTTTCCAAGAGGATTAGTTGTGTTTGGCTGCAGCATGGAGGTTTGTCTCCAAAGTACTGTTCTCTCCAGGCACAGTGTGAGTCATCTCACGCTGACTGTACACACAAACTCAGTTTAATAAAATGCTGAAATGAGCCACCCCTTTCGCAGCCACATGGCCACATTTGCAAGGAAATTGAGGTCAGAGGTGGATTTTCTCTTGTAGACTCAGGTTAGAGATGCCTGTTTCTTTTTAAGTGAAGGTCTTTACATCTCACTTCTCTGACAGGTGCTGAGAAATTTACATTTAAATTGTTGAGATCAACTTCTTGTTTGCACTGAGTTGTTGAATGAAAGACATTTCTTAGACTTTCATGTCTTCCAGATCCTCCACTGCTTGATCTAACCAACTATGGAACAAGCTCCTTCTTTTCAAATATGAGCATTGCTTCTGTCTACAGTAATGGTCATTTGTATTGACATTTTCTTTCTTTTATATTGACTTGAATGTTGATCAAAATGATGACATGAAAGCACAGCTTGTTTGTTGTTTTGGTCTGGGCTAGTTTGTTTCTGTTGTTGTTGGTTTGTTGTGCTGTTATTTTCTCTAAAGAATTACATCTTGCAAAATTAAATCAATTTGCTGCAAAGCCAGATTTACCAGAGTTGGTCTAACCAGAAGTGTTGACAAAATAATCACACTGACAACTTATTTCAATAAATGCTGAAGATACTCTTTTAAAATAAGTGTTAATAAAACCTGAAGTTCACGTCAAGACTACATTGGATTTGAATTTGTGGGATTGAAAATGCCTATAGCTAGTTATTTAATTCCTGAGTTCCTAAAGTGTGTGAGGCTTAGTAAATGCACAATTGTGAGTGAAATGCAAATTTGAGGTATTAGCAGAAATATTTTTTTTTAAAAAAATATGTGTTTGACAGTGAAATCTGTAATCTTTTGATGCACTGAAGAACCTGATGAGGTATTTTGTTGTTGAGTTTAAAAGACAACTGAATCCAGAGTCTGATTGTTAGTCAAGGGTTGCAATAAGGAGGTGCTAATGGGGATATATGTCATTAGATGCAAGTGAATGAGTCCTTAAAAACAGAAAGAAGGTGGAAGAAGAGGCAAGGTTTCCCAAGAGATTATGATTTTATATATTTTTTTTTAATTTTATTTTTAAATTCTACCTATTAATCATTTCCTCTTTATTCTTTAGCATGTGAGGACTAAATTACATTGGAAGTATGAGATGCAGTTGTCACCAGTCAGGTTTGCTGAAATCTGAGGATGACCCTGCTTACTGAAGAGGAGAATGATTTGGGTTGGAAGGGACCTCCAAAGGTCATCTAGTCCATTCTATGAAATTGGAGTTTTAAATGTCAGAATTTCCTTATTCTTTCTTTAAAGCAGTCTTCTCATTAATCCAATCCCTAAAACTGTTTCTTATTGTATTTCTCCTTTTGAGTATATTGCTGTGGTTGGGTAACAGAAGAAGCAAAAAGTTTTCAGAGCTGCTTTGGGAGGAAGTTTGAGTAGCTGCTGGTGGCTCCCATGTAACTTCTGTTACATGGTACAAAGTTGCTGCAATACAGCCTGAAGTGAAGTTGGTTTGGTTAGTTGCTGGTACAGTAGTATGAAGTCAGATAAGATGACGCTCTGTGTCTCTTGCTCAACAAAAAGGGTATGCCATTTCAGATGGAGCTCACCTCTTGCCAGGCAAATGACTTCCTCAGAAATGAAGCAGCATCTAAGCAAGGAAGGGAAAATGCTTCCTCTTAAAAACAATTAATGTGTGTATTGTGGAGGTAGTACACCTATGTGTTACAGTCAAACATTCTGCACAAGCACTTGCTTTAGTGCCAGACACATAGCGGGTGCTGAAGTAGTATGAATTGCCTTAGTGTACAGTGAAGAACAGAAGACACAAAGCATCAAATACAAAAATGCAGCCTCCCCTCTGTTCCTCAGAAATGTACTTGAATTGTTTAGTGCAGGTTGGAAGCTGCCCTGCTGGAAGGCAGCTCCCTGGAGAAAGACCTTGGAGTCCTGGTGGACAGCAAGCTCTGTGCGGGAGATCAATGTGCCCTTGTGGCCAAGAGAGCCAATGGCATCCTGTGGGGCATCAGTGTTCCAGTTTGGGCCACGAGTGTTCCCGGTTCTGGAGAACAGAACCACCTCTTATCCCTTTTCAGGAGCGAGAATGAGCATACTGTGCACTGGTTGGGAGTTTTGAAGAGAAGTTCTGTTTAGAAGAGCATATATACCAAAGGCAGAAAGATAGAATAAGTATAAAATCCACTAGTCCCAAACTGGCCTTCTAGAAACCTCCACCCCTTCCACTCTCAGTCGGCCTAAGGGCAGGCCAAAACCAGCCCCGCCCCAGCTAGGCCTGCGAGGCCTCAGTGGCTCAGCTCCCTGCCTGCCAACTGCCCCACGAACCAAGGTGAGAGTGCAGGCTGCTTGGAGAAGTAGAAGCAAGAGAAGCAGCGAGGAGAAAGGGGAGAGGTCAAGTCAGGCACTATCTTTTAAGCTGTGATACTGGAAAAAGAATAGAATAAGAATATTACAATGTCCTGAGACAAGCAGGTCCATCCCTCTGGGCTGGGCCTCTGTCCCTGTGGTCTTGTTTAAGGGCGACCTGGGATCCCTCAAACTACCACAATCAGGAAAAGTGTGGCCAGCAGGTCTAGGGAGGTTCTTCACTCTGCCCTAGTGAGACCACGCATGGAGTACTGTGTCAAATTTTGTGCTCCTTGGTTCAGGAGAGACAGGGACCTGCTGGAAAGAGTCCAGTAGAGAGCCATGAGGATGGCTGGGGGACTTGAGCATCTCCCCTACAAAGAGAGACTGAGAAACCTGGGGCTGTGTAGTCTGGAGAAGAGAAGACTGAGAGTACATCTCATCAATGTGTACAAATATCTGAAGGGTGGGTGTCAAGTGGATGGGGCTGACCTCTTTTCAGCAGTCAACAACAGGAAGACAAGGAGCAATAGGTACAAACTAGAACATAGGAAGTTTCACCTCAACATGAGGAGAAACTTCTTTACAGTGAGGGTGATGGAGCACTGGAACAGGCTGCCCAGAGAGGTTGTGGAGTCTCCTGTGGAGACTTTCAAAACCCGCCTGGGTGCGTTCCTGTGCAAACTGCACTAGGAAATCCTGTTTGGCAGGGGTTTGGACTCGATCTCTGGAGGCCCCTTTCAACCTCTAAGGTTCTGTGATTCTGTGAACACCAAATATTCTAGGAATATTTCATGTTGGAGCTTTTGCAGATTTTATGAATACAGTAGCTGTTAGTTTGTGCAACCATTTAGTATGTTTTACCACTGTGGGAGGCAAGAATAGGGAAGAAAAAATCCACTGTGTGAATAATATGCACAAACCAAAAATCAATAATGTACTTGCTAAAAAAAGGAAACTAAGTAGATTAAATGTGCCTTGTACAGTATCTTTCTTTACACCCAACCTACCCTGTAACTTTTTTCCACATATATCTTCTGGGTAAAAAGATAAAAGAAATTTTTTTCCCAATGTTTTGGTGGTTGGTTGGATTGTTTGTGGGCTTGGTGGGTGGGGGTTTTTATTGGTCACTTGGTCAGTGGTGGGTTTGGTCAGTCACTTGGTCTGTGCAGGGTGTTACGCTATGTATGTAGCATATATTGTTTTAGCTGACTTGCTTTATATGCTCTTAGGAAAGCTTTGATTTTGCTTAGAGAGGAGATAAGAACTGTGCTTTGGTAGAAACAGTGTCAGGTTGTTTTGTTTGTATTTGTAGGCATCCGGCCTTCACCAAGCACTCTGCTAGGTTTAGATAATCCAGCTAGGTCTTTGGGTTGCATCCGTCAGAGCAATTGAATGTGGTGGAAGTGATCTAAAGGATAGTGCTGGGCTGGCAATGCTGTCTGTTTTCTTTATGTGACTGTGTTTTTGTCTGTTGCCTATGCATGTTTTATTCCTGAAAACTTTTTACACTGTCATATCCCTTCCTTATGCTGCAGTAGCTTGTCTTCCCTTGTGTCCCTTATATACATGTATCTCCCCAAGTCTTTGTATTTGTAACTCCTGTCACAACATGCTGCCTATTGGAGTTGAAATACTGAGAGCTCCAGCAAAGCCAAGAGCCCTCATACTGTTTTGGCCATATTCAGTTCTCCTTCCCAAGGTCCTGAACCCTCTCTTGCAGGTCTTTCGCTCCCTCCATCCTTCTTTCACCCCAACCTGTGGCATTTCAATGTGTGTTCCCAGCTCCCAATGTCTGCACAAAAATCCTGTCAGCAAAAAAAAAAAAGCCTCTCATAGAAATTTCCTCCCCTACCTAGCGTGTAGTGGCAGATGCATTAGTAGACATCAGGGATTCAGCAAGGAGAGGCACATCAAGAATGTCTCAACTTCAGGCAAGCCTTCAATTAGAGCTTACAATCAATTGCAAATGCATTTCTATTGGGAACTGAGCTTTGTGAGGTCCAGGATCGTTACTTTATTCCTATTGCTGAATAGCAGATCTCTGGATGCCAAGTCTTTCCTCAGTGCTTAGAGGCGTTGTGTGTCAAGGAGAGCCTGGGATAATGTCAGTAAAGGTTAAACATCACTGTATTGGACCACATTTATTTAGAAATACTACCATTTTCAAGTGGAATTCAGAGTATGTGAGTGTGTTGGAGGGGGTTGCTTTTTTTTTTTCTCTTGCAGTATTAGCACTTCAGGCACTTCAGGAAAGCAGGATTTGTTCTCTGGAGGGATTTCAAATGCATGTAGATGCAGTGCTTAAGGACATGGTTTAGTGGTGGACTTGTCAGTGGTAAGTTAATGGTTGGACTTGGTGATCTTAAAAGCCTTTCCCTACATTAGCGATTCTATGATTCCCTACACATTGCTTCAGCAGAGAACAAGGCATTTTTATTTAAATGAGTGGGTAGAATAAATGTTTAAGCTTGTTGGAATTGTAAGCACAATGAAGCCAACATTCCATTGCTGTTCAATTCAGTGTATGATAGGAGATTTCACAGACGACTAGTGCTTTACACTTTGTTTCAAATAAGTTTTGCTGTATTATGTTGCCACCCTGAAGAAACCAACTTGCTTGCTATATATGGATAAGCAGAAGATGCACTGCTCTGCATTAAGGAGCTGATGTACGCTTTCAATTAGCATTTCTCTGTACAACACTTGTTTCTGGAATAGCAATTCTGGATGTGGTGTAGAGCGTGTTTCAGGAAGAATGATGTACTTGAGCCGAGGAACAGCTGCATACACGTGTCTAAATGGATGTGCAATTTACAGAAGCACTGCAAATACACTCTTGTAGGTAGGTTTTGTAATGGCGAAACTACCTGTGCAAGTATATCTTTCACGTGCATTTGCATTGGGTAGGCTTTCTCTTACCATAGGAGAATGCTAATTGCCAGAGTAGTGAGATCTTTTCCCTTTCAGTGCTGTGGTGGTATCTTGCTGCTGTTTCCACTGTTATGCTCAGCTTGAAGCCTTAATGTTCCGCATGGGCATTAGAAATACCCTGACAGACAGAAAAGCTCTGTCTCTTGCACAGTAAACAGCACAGCTATGAAGCAGGTTTCATCCCAGAGACTTTCCCAGTATTTCTTGCTGTATTTTTTTTACAAGACTGTTACAGAACCCATTTATCCATGATGTGGTCCCACAGCAAGCATACACCCTATAAAGGCTGAAAAAGAACTGAAACCAAAATTTTGATTTCTGACTGCTGCAGGAAAGTGAAATTCCTGTAAATATGTGTCTCTCCTGCAGAATGACAGTGCAATGCTTCCTGCAGTAAGGTACATATAGTGAAGCTCTTGCCCTCTTCAGCAGTCATAGAATCATAGAATAGTTTCGGTTAGAAGGGACCTCAGAGATCATCCAGTTCCAGCTGCCTGCCATAGGCAGGGACACCTCCCACTAGTACAGGTCACTCAAGGCCTCATCCAACCTGGCCTTGAACACCCCCAGGGAGGGAGCATCCACAACCTCCCTGGGCAACCTGTTCCAGTGTCTCACCACCCTCACTGGAAAGAGCTTCCTCTTAACATCTAGTTTAAATCTCTGCTCTTCCGGTTTAAACCCATTTCCCTTTGTCCTGTCATTGCAAGACCTTGTCAATAGTCCCTCCCCAGCCTTCCTGTAGGCCCCCTTCAGATACTGGAAGGCTACTACAAAGTCTCCTGGAAGCCTCTTCTCCAGGCTGGACAGCCCCAACTCTTGTAGCTTGTCCTCATAGGAGAGCTGCTGCAGCCCAAGTGTAAAGGCATTTCCATTAAACCTTTTTTTTTTTTAGTTTTATTTTCTCTCTCAATGCTAATTAATATCCAACAGCTTGGTAAAATTGACATCTACTTTTTCTTCATAGACTCCTAAGTCTTGTTAGCCCAAGCCTCTCCCTGTTTATGTGACCTCAATAATTAGCATATATGTCTATACTTAGCTGACACTTTAAAGATGATTAATTATATGGCACATATTTTCCCAGTGATATCTGTAGAGCACAATGGGAAGTGAAGCATGGTGTGGTACAATGTGTTTCAGAGAAACAATGATTACAATTTTCCTTGCATCTTAGACACTTTCTTTGCAACTGACCTCTTTTCAGGATGATGGAGGTGGGTTGCCATGCTGATGGTCCAAGATATCACTCTCAGCACAGGAATGACCCCACGTTGGACACTTTTTCTGAGGAGCTGAAGTTGATTCAGCCTTTGGCCAAGAGAGCCAGCATGTCTTGGCCTGCAACTGGTCTTGGTTTTGTTGACTTGCGTGAGGCTTATAATGCGCTCTGGTGGCAGCCTTGACCCTGGTCGACTTCAGCAGAGATCATTGAGCTCCTGATGTACTTCTGGGAGTGAAGAGCACTCTCTTATTTCAATACACTACCTTGCATCACTGTATCATAGCAGAGATATTCTGTTTCTTGCATTAGTTGCTAGATGCTTATTTTGGGTTTATTTATTAACCATTTCTACCAGATGCCTCTTTATCATGTCAGCAGTTGACTGCGATTGGCAGTCATTCTTTAGGAACTTGTGTGTATTTTTCCATTCCTGATTTCACTCAAGGAAAATGAAAAGGCATGTTCCTTGCTTGAGAAGAATTGAGAGATGTATCATGATTTCCTCAGAAGAATGTTTTGTTTATCCATTTTGAAGTTCTCTCTTTTTCTTTTGACATTTTCTGTGCATGCTAATTAATTACTCTAGCACAGTCGATGAAGGATACAGTGAATATGTGCAGCTTTGTTTCTTGGGATAATTGGGGTAACAGAAAGGTTACTGTCTTTTCACAGTACTTAATTTCACTCTTTCTGAGAGTTACTTTTTGAGTGGACAGCAAATAAGGTTTTCTCTGGCTGAATGAGTTCAATAAGACAAGGTAAGTTGTTTAGCAGAAGATTCATGGCTCTTCACTACAATCTTCAATGCAGCTGATCCAAATGAGGGCACTTCCTTTCCAGTTTAAGTGTCCACAAAGATGATCGAGCTAGCTACTTGTCAGCTTGTTTATCCCATCACACATGACCACAGTTATTAAACAAAAAACCAAAACCCAAATGTAAGTGGGGGGGAAAAAGCTCAATGATAGCAAGAAGCCAGGCTTGTTTGTAGAATATTGCCATCTCCACTTCCAAACAGGCCTGATTTACTGAGGTAATGGGAATCAGCCTAGCACGAGTGAATTCATTTTGACTACGAAAATATATCTTTGACAAGATGATTATATGGGATCAGTTGCAAGATTATACTGCTAGTTTCACAGCTGAAGGACAAGGGAATGTATTGAGTTAACCCTACCTCTGGCATGCTGGGCTATGCATCTCATTTTTCCCTTTTGTTCCCATAAAGTGATCAGGCTGAAATGTCAATGATAAGTGTGTTGTCAATAACTTCCCTTAACCCATGTGACTGAAACGAACCGCAGTGATTCACATTTGTTGTGGTTCAGAAAGCATTTGTAACAAAAATAATTTGGTTTCAGAATATACAAAGAATAGCACTTAGTGACTTATCTTTTGTCCTTTTTTTTTTTTTTTTTTTTTTTCCAACTGGGAAATGTCTTTATTTTTCGTACCATCTGGTGCTGATGATTCCCACATAGCAAATACTTGATGCATGGTGGAAATACCCTGTCATAGTGACTGCAGATGGGACCTTTGTTACACTTCCACAGTTGAAAAATGTGACTGTCGAGCTACTGTTTGAAGAGCATCCTTTATATATTATTAAACATCATTGACAAATAGATAAAGCAAACAAATGGAAGTTACTACATTTTGATAGTCATGTTGATTAAACAATGGGACTCTGATTTGATTTTAGAACACAGGAACAGTCTGCAAACTGTTGCATCCTGATATGTGCACAAACATGCCAGTGTAGATACTTTACTGAGGAAGTATGAGAAGCATGTAATGAGTATTTATGCTGATCTGCATTTGGTTCTTTTCGTGATTTGCTTCAGAATCAAACCATTAAAACTGGGGAAAATACTAAGATTGTGGTAAGCATTTTGGAAGAAGCCGTGGAGAAGTAAGCATGTTTTAAAAGAATAAAAACCTGTCTACTACTTGAACTCTGCTAACCAGATAACATCCAGGTGGTTTGTTTGTGGTTTTTTTTTGCCAAGCTGAGCTGATTTACAGAAAACATTAGGCATCTCAGCTGAACTGGCAAATTATAACACTTACCCCTGCAGCTACTGAAATGATTTTCTGGATTGACATTCACTGTTTAGTGTTACAACCTAACTGATATGATCTGTTATCATCATCTTCAGCTATATCATATTAAATGTTGACTATTTAGCACTTATGTTTTGTTAAAGGGCTTCTCATAAAAAGGTGGCATTACCTGATTGCAAGCTAGATACTTTTAATAAGATGCAGTGTTGAATTGAGCACAGTAGAAGGCACAGATGAAGGTACCAGTGTCTCAGTACCATTTGGAAGTCCCTTAAATAGAGTCCTCTTAATTTCATCTCTCCTCCTCTAAAACATACATTTACTTTAATATCAAAATTTTCCAAATAATTCTGCCAGATCTTACCATGTGGAAAATTATGGCCATGATGACTCCAAGAAGTTGCATGGTGTGCAGTTTGTTTCAACTGCCATTTCTGAGGTCAGTGTTAGAATTCCAGGAATAAGATGGGAAACACTTGGAAAGGGATGCAGAAGCTCATAAGCTTGAAGACTTTTTGAAGATTTCTTAGGCTGTCATCTGTGCAAGGACATACCAAAAGCAGTAGAGTTCAGATGAAGTACATTTTATGTGATAGTAATAGGATGGGATGTTTATAGTGGGGAGCATAAGGGCATAGTCATTCATCTTAGGGAGTGAATGTGGTAGTATACTCATCTACTAGCAACACAAAAAGACTTTACAAGTGCAGCTGGGGCTTGGTTGATGCTGGGTACCAAGTGAACTGGGTACCAATTCAGTACTAAATCCATCCTAAAGCTGGCAGTCGCTTTTCTTAAAGGTGTATGTAAAGGCAGCTGTCCTGTCTAGAGCGGCATTTTAACTGTGAAGCAACTGGGCAAAGACTCAAGAACTTTTGTAACAATTTCCAAACAAATGACAAAGATTTTTGAGTGTTTCTGGAACACAGCTGCGATACAGCCTCGTCCCATATGACCAGATGGACAGGTGTGTGTGAAGGTCGTCAACACTGACATACTTTGCAGAGCTGGTAGTGTTTAATGAGCAGAGCAAAAAACTGCACGTGATCACTTTTTTCACCTACCACGTCTTTCAAGCCATGGAGGACATCCTTGTTCCTACTGACCTAACAGGCTTGCACCCACTGTGGCATCCGCTATATTGAATAAATATAATTGAATGTTGAATAAATATATTGAATAAAACTGCCTTTTAAAGGAGGGCTCCATGTGGTAGTTTAAAGCTTATTGGAAAATCCAATAAGAGAAATAGATACTTTCCTGAAAATTCAGTGCAGAAGCTGAATGAGCAGGGCATTGGATGTGAAAGAGTAACAATCATAAAATCTGAATCATTCATTGGTTTGCTAACAGGTATAAAAAGTCAATATATAATCTTTTTTTTTTTTTTTTCTCCTAGCTCTTGGGCACTGGCTCTGTTTGCTGTCCCTTTGCTGCTCTCTAACTCCTTCACTAACATTTTCCAGACGACAGTGAGCTTTGCTGGTTGTTTGCTATCTAGGGGGAGAGAGAGGGTAGTGTTGGCCCCTTCTGGGCTTTCTTTGGGGGGAAGATTGGATTTCTGTATTATTTCTGAATTGTATATAATTGTAAATACATGTTAATGTATTTTGTATATATGCTCATAAATTTAGCTTGCTGTAAAACACAGCTTTATGTAAAATAAACCATCTTAGCTGGTCTGGTAAATTTTAGTTGGGGACAGGAAGTTCTCCACCCGTCACAGCTCCAGAACTGAAATAGCCACAAGAGGTGGAGGCTGCTTACTTCTAGCATTTGATGTACTTGAGGGGTTGAAAGTAGATCCTGGCACAGTGCAATCAGCAGGCAAAATGCAGAAGGCAGCAGTAAAACTCCCACTTGCTGAAACAGCTGCTCAGGAACCAAAGGCAGCACTTAACCATTTTGATGGCATAAGCGGGACTTGCTGCCAAAATACTGGCTTTGCCTCTAGGGGATGTGGGAAGCCCAGACCAAGTTAGAGGACTGTGTCTCTGGATGGGAACACCCTTCGCCTGTCCATGGCATACAACGTACCACCCCTCCCTTTTTCTCCAGCTAAATCCAGTGAAGTTGTACAGAGGCACCACTTGCCTGTGCCTTTGCCTTTTTGTGCCCTTGTCCTTTTCAGTATTCTGGAGGAGCAGTCGCTGCAGTAACATGGGCCAGTGTCACTCTTATTACTTTACCTGTTTTATCTTTTGTGAAATTGAGCCTTTAGCCAGAATTGCCTGAGCTGCTGCTCCAGCAGTCGGTTAACTGTGAGGCTCCTTGAGCTCATTTTTCTCAAGTAATTTGATTCCCACGTGCTCACCGAGATTGCTTTTTGCTCAAAGTGGGGAAGGGGGATGGGGGTGTGTGTACAGGAGCAGACCAGAAATGCTAAGGCAAACAAATGTAGCTTAGAGATAAAAACAATGCAAAAACGTGTTTTAAGTGATCCCTTTTCACTTTCTTTCCCTTTAACCCAGTATTATAAACCAAAATGTTTTTCCGTTTGAGAATCAGAGACACAGGGTCTTTTGTGCTGGTGCAGGGTATGGAACAGGAGGCTAAATTCTATCTTGCTTCTGTATAAAACCAGTAAGCCAACAGGGTAATCCTTTCATTTAAATGACCAGAAATGTGTGTAAAATGCTCATTAGATTTGTTTGTTTTATTTTTGGTAACTAGTCATAAAAGCTTTCTATGGATTTCAAGATATTTTCTGAAATCATGAACAGAATTCACAGCTTTATATTTTGGTTGCTGAACGATTTCCTTTACATTGTGGTTATTCAGGAGTAATTGAACACCAGTTTTCTAGATAAGCCTCTGTTAAGATTGGTTGGTATGGCAGCAGCTCTCTGAATAATGTACAATTTATGGAGAGATTCGATACAGTCGCCAGTGCTTTATGACAGTTTAGGGCACATACCCTGCTGCAAGGAAGTGAAAAACAAGCCTGGGAAGCTAATCTTGCTGGAGGGAGAATTGTTCTGAAAATAAACCATTCAGTGCATGTAAACAATGGTTTATCAGTTGTCTAAAATACACATTTGTCCCTCTCCATGTTATTCATTGTATGTCCAGGCAGATCTCCCCCGCTCAGGGTACAGAATTTCTTCATTACAAAGTCCCAGTTAGTTAGTTAGGGTATTACTAATTTGAGCAGACGCTAACTCCCAGTTAGGTAGTTGGGGTATTACTAATTTGAGCAGACACTGTGCTTGGAGGTCTGTTATTTTATATGATGAAAAGGAGGCTGTTGGAAGTGCCTGCTTTGGATTTTGTTAAGTGTTCGTTATTTTGTGTCATAAGAAATATGCCTTTATGATAGCAGCAGCATTAATAAATGTAAAAAAAAAAAATATTTTGCCAGTAGCAGTGAAAGTATCCACAGTAACACTTGTGGGATCTTAGATAATTTGCCATTTTGGACTTGAAAGAGAAGATTTAAAAAAAAAAAAAAAAAAAAAAAAGTTTTACTGAGCAACATGTGCAAAGGAAGCACATGCTAGATGTCACTGTTATCCAAACCTTGACTGTGTTGCTTGCTGATCTTGCTGGATGGTTGTCATAAGATCATAGAATGGTTTGGGTTGGAAAGCACCTTTGGATGTTACCTAGTCCAACCCCCAGCAGTGAGCAGGGATATCTTACATTAGGTCAGGTTGCTCAGAGCTCTGTCCACCAGTGCCTTAAATGTTTCCAAGCATGGAACTTCTACTACCTCTCTGAGAAACGTGTGCTAGTGTTTCATCAACCTCATTGTAAAAAAAAGTCTTCCTTCTCTCTAGTTTAAATCTCCTCTCTTATAGTTTAAAAGCATCACTCCTTGTCCTGTTGCAACAGACTCTTAAGTACTGGAAGGCCACGATGAGGTCTCCCTGGAGCTTTCTCTTCTCCAGGCTGAACAATTCCAGCTCTCTCAGCTTGTCCCTTGTAGGAGAGGTGTTGACTGCATTTTGTAGTAATTTGCTGCTGGGCAAAAAATTTGTGGAGTTCAGTTACAGAAAGCAATGTTTTGGGGATGTGACTCAGGGTAGAGGGATTTTGTTCTTTTTTTCTCCTTCCCTGAATTTAGCAGTGCGCAAGTTCTGGAAAAGGTCTAAAGAAGATGTGAGTTTGTGCCAGGTCAAAGAGCTAGACACATCTTCTAATTTTTTACAGTATCTGTATTTCAGTTCATGGTGTGAAGATGATGTGTGATGTAAGAAGGGTTGTATGTGTGCAGCTGCATGCCAGATTTCAAGACTGTTTCTGTCTAGTCCCATTGCTTGCTAGTACACTGTGCCTGCAGCTCCACCTCTTCAAAGGCTGTTCTATTAATCTAAACTACCAAGAGCTATTCATACAGCTTATGGGTTTTTATTTTTAAATCTGCACAAGAATGATTTGCTGCCCTCAAGTTAAGAATTTGAAGGAAAATTAAATTAAGGCTGCCTAAGTAGTGAAAGCATTTTTAGATTTGATAGATAGAAACCATCAAAGTAAAAGGTCTGTATCCCTGGAATGATATTGTTTAGTGCTGGAGGGGAGTTACTGCTGCTAGTATATCATGTAACATCAGGCCTTAAGTTCATATGCTTATGCTTCATGAATTCATTAATTTCCAAAGTTGTTTCTTGTTTTAGGCCATAAATTAAGACATTTCTAACTCAAACATTTCTATCCTTGTAAGGCTTACGGCACTAGGGTCATAGTGTTATGTGGCTTTGCTGACAAAAGGATTAAAGAAAGCAAGTCTTAAGAAAGCCCTTATGCTTAAGAAATGTCTGAATGTCACAAAATGTAAGCCTAGCATTTATTATTGTGATATATGTGTTATATTGTTGCCTGCCTAGTATGACACATAGGTAGCTCTCTATTGTCTCAACTTCTCCTAAGTGGTAGAGCTTTCCTAAGTGGAGTTAAAAATAAAAAAAAATCCAACAAAACCAACCAACCAACCAAAATCCAACAAAACAAACCAACCAACCAACCAAAAAAAAAATCTAATGAAACATTGCTCATCCTATTTTTTTTTTTTTTTTTGAACTGGAAAGAAAAGTAATGTTACCTAAAACCTTTATACAAATC
This sequence comes from Ramphastos sulfuratus, assembly GCA_013399055.1. Classification (NCBI taxonomy): domain Eukaryota; kingdom Metazoa; phylum Chordata; class Aves; order Piciformes; family Ramphastidae; genus Ramphastos; species Ramphastos sulfuratus. The sequence continues at coordinate 242,439 of WBNM01000032.1, read as the reverse complement.
TATGAACAAGGGAATTGTCCAGCTGTAATCCAAATATAGTAAAAACAAAAAAGGGAGGGGGGGGATTTTTTTGTTTTCCCCCAGATTCTGGTTTTCTTACATGTATAGGAAAATGTATGTCTTACTTATGTCTCATTTCTTCTGTCTTTAGGTTTTCCAAATGAGCCTGCTGCCATCATTGCCCTTAACACTATCAAGGAATGGTTAAGCAAGAATCACAATGAGGTATGGAATAAAAGATAATTTTTTCAAATTTCTGTGTAGGATTATGGTCTTTGATTCCAGAACTGTGAGAAGAGTAAACATAGGCTTGAGCTTTGAAGTCTGTTGTTTTGTCTTAAGACCAGTGAAATCAGGTCAGGACAATACAGCTGGAGGAAGATGGTTATATTTAAAAGCCAGACTGGAGGTGGAGGGAAATACCTTTGTTTGAAACCATACTGCGGGCTTCCTGTGCATTGTTGTCTTTCCTGGCAAAGTAAAAGACTGTTCTCTTCCTAAGTTGCTTCTGAGCGTCAGAATTTTCATCTAATAATGAGGAGATTCTTTGAAAGGAAATGTATGTACCAGTTGTCAGTGGAAACAGCCACCAAAGGTCAGTGGTGTTCCAGGGGTCATTTTACAGTAAGGACCTTTATGATGGTATTTTCTGTTTTCATTAATTTTGGGTTTGCTTGCAGTTAAGAGTGGGTTTTTCCCCTGGAACACTCAGTAAGTATGTAATCCAACTGTGAAGTTTTAACGCGGCTGGTTGTCTTCTGGTGACATAGTGGTAATTGTTTTTACAAGATGAAAAAAAATACTTCTAGCAGAATGATCTTCCTACTTCCCCTTGTTTTTATTCTTTCTCTGGTCTGAGTTCTTAGCAGCTGATGGTTCCTTGTGTTGGGCTGGAGAAATGCAACAAAGAAATAACAGAACAAATAAAATAGTCTTAAACTGAAGATAGGCCTGTTTCCTTGTGATGGCAGCTGGCAGATTTCAGATGGCCAGATTTATTCCTTGGTTTTGCCTGAAAATAGTTAGCAAAGCATCCAATGAAGAAGCACTGGATACAGGGACGTAATTAGTAGTGCTTTTCTTCTAGTGACATGTTCAGGGAGTCTCTTTCTCAGGACAGGCTGGTACGAGAGGATATGAATTTAGAAGGTTTACGTGATTTGTTTTTTACCAACATTGTCTTGAGAGGAAGTGCCACATTGAGATCTGAATGGTAAGTTGAGGTTTTCAGACCTGAAGCTACACTAAGGGGTGCATATATATTTGGACACTGGTTTGTTGTACCACTGAGCACTTGTTATCCTCCTATGACTTAGAAATCTAAGCAGTGAAGCACGACTTCTGGATGAACAGTCTTCATTAATGCTTTAGGTGCCTGAAGCCAAGCTATAGTCATATTTTCTGGAGTCTAGTCTGATAGCATGTAATTTTATCTCTTAAGTGTAAGGTTAGAACCTCTATGCTTGCCCTGCTTTTCCATCTTATAATACCTTTTAGTAACATTTTTACTGCATAATTTTAAAAACAGGCTAAAATCTTTTTTGGCTTCGTAAGTATTTCTTCCTTGGAAGCTGAGTATGTATTGGATACACACACTCCTCCTTTAGTTTTACCCCTTAGTGGCATTACATGAAACCTAACTTCAGTTGCTAGGCTGCCTATCAAAAAAAGTGTGGACATTTTCCCAATGAAAACTGTTTCTTGAAGCATTTCCCTTTTTTTTTTTCTTTCTTCTCCCTGCTTCTGGCCTGGAAACTCCTATGCCCTGAGCGTCATCTATCTTTTTGTTAGTTAATGTGTTGCTTACATATTTTTCTGAATCCTTTCACAGACTTCAAGTGAGTTCCTCCCCTTGCCCTCATAAAGCTCTAGGTCTGTTTTGGAAGAAAACTTGAGATGCAAAGCAGATAGTGTCATATATGTTCATGACTCTTACTTGCAATAGAATAATTTTCCTGTATTTTGACTTGTGTTTGCAGAATGCCACTTTTTTTTAATGTTCCACACAGATTAGTGTAAGCTATGCACACTGGATATGCATGATTCCTCCTTTCTCTTACTGTAATAAATTCCCTTCTAATTCTTGTCCTTCTTGGCTGCCTAACTCTAAAGCTTCTCTCTTGCTGTCTGTAAATTCCAGTTTAATCTGAAGGGTTTTTTTTAAAAGTAGCTGTAGTATACAGTATTTAGGCAATGAAAAGAGCCCAGGCTGCCCTGACTACAGAACTATTGTTAAAAATTATCCTACTGAGCTCACATTACAGCTGGTTTTTGAGTTTAGATCAGTATAGCTAATAGTTGTCATAGTAGATGTTTCCTAACACCCTGAATCCCAAACTCAGCAAGATGAGGTCACGTCTGACATGCTTGAAGATGTGCCTAACACTTTCAATGCAATTATTGCATATTAGTAAAAATGAGCACTCAAGGGTTAATTCTCAAAAGCTTTTCTTAATTTTTGAAGCAAGTAGAGCACTAGATTTCAGTCAAAGTACATTTTGAGGGTCCCTTCTTGTACAAAGCTTTCTTTCCTCAGAGTTTTCTGTAGTCAGCTGGCTCAAATTTTAAACTATGGCATACTAGTGTGTTTTACATGTCATAAATAGGTCAGCAGCAAAACAAAAAAATGTAACAGTTCTATTGAAGGTGGCAGTAAGATATGCAGTTGGAAGGGTTCTTTGAGAAGCGTACGATTGTGGGGTTGCATATAGCAAGGTGAGTGTAGTTCATCTGCTTCAAACAAACTGCTACAGCTCTTTGCCAGCTGTCAATCTGATCCATTTTATATTGTGTATTATTACTGGAATAGATTTTGAGCTTTGACTAGTATGTTATAAATCACCCAAACTTCTCCCCAAAGTAGCTCAGCATACAGCAACAGAAATGAAAGGAACTTTCTGTGTCTCAGCAATACAGACTCTTCTTACTGCAGATCACCATATGATATAGTCCTCTCTGTAAACTCCTGTCATAAAGATAGAGCAATTCTCACTACAACCACTGAATATTTAAATTCTCATGTTCTTGTCTGGGAGCAAAAGCTTTAACCATTTGCCATGAGGCCAGCTTTTCAGAGGGCTGCCTGTGCTTCACTCCCATTACCACTAACCAGAAGCGCTCCCTTGACCGGCTACACTGTCAGAATGTGTCAGTGTGTCCTCCTAACAGACTCTCCTGTATAAAAGAGGCCTCCTGCACTCTGCTCTGCCAAAGTGAGATGAATTAAAGTCAGCTTCTTCCCTTCATTCCAGCTTCTTTCCTTCAATCCCTCCATTCTTTTCCTTCCTGCCTCACCTTTGAGAAGGAAGATACTGCTTCTTTAGACCCACAGACATTTGGCAACCAGTTACCCCTAAAGTTTGGTACTGGTTGTCAGAAACACAGAACCTTAGAGGTTGGAAGGGACATTCAGAGATCAAGTCCAACCTCCATGCCAAGGCAGGATCCCCTAGAGTAGTCTGCACAGGAACGTGTCCAAGTGGGTTTTGAAAGTCTCCACAGGAGACTCCACAACCTCTCTGGGCAGCCTGTTCCAGTGCTCCATCACCCTCACTGTAAAGAAGTTTCTCCTCATGTTGAGGTGAAACTTCCAATGTTCTAGTTTGTACTAGTTGCTCCTTTTCTTACTGCTGTGGATCACTGAAAAGAGATTGGCCCCATCCACTTGACACCCACCCTTCAGATATTTGTACACATTGATGAGATGTACTCTCAGTCTTCTCTTCTCCAGACTACACAGCCCCAGGTTTCTCAGTCTCTCTTTGTAGGGGAGATGCTCAAGTCCCCCAGCCATCCTCATGGCTCTCTGCTGGACTCTTTCTTAACATCTCAAACTCTTTGAGTGTAGAATTTTAATTGACTGAATGAATCCAAGAAGTTTTAGTTCAAGACAGAGCCCAAAATGATAGCCTGCTCACTAGGAAATTTGCCAACGTAACAATACGCTCAGTAAAACCAGATAAGTGGAGAAGTAGGAACGTGACAAATTGGCCTTTTGTTGTGCTCTGCAGCAGCATTGTCTTATCTTCCTTCCTGCATCCCAGAGAACCCTGACAACTTTGTAAAAGATAAGGCAATATTGTTGTTTTCTCCTCTCTACCTTCCTGTAGTACCTCTTTCCTTTGATGCTATCGTGAAGATATTATCCACGCTGATAGGAATTCAAAATAGAAATATATCAGTGATGATATTCCTTAGTCAACCTGGGGCCCTGAAAATAAAACCTTGCAAGCTTTGTTAGTCCTACCAAGTTCTCTGTCATAGTGTTTACAGGGAAAGTGATTTGCATTTAATAAAAGGTTTTCTTATCCAAGTCCATGGTTATGCTTGACCCCTCAGGTGTTTGCATAAAAACTTATTACCATGCTTCACTTCGATGTCACTCAGATGAATGTCTCATTGCCATGCAAATGGAGTTAGCTCCTTTCTGAGGTTAATTGTTACAAAGCAACACAGAGAGAGATCTGTTGTAATTTACTGAACAGGGAACACTAGGTAGGCAGGGCAGCAGCCACTGCTGTTTAGCATCCTTTTTACTTAACTACTTAAAGTATACTAGGGAAAACAACTGTACTGGAAGCAATAGTTTGGACTTAGTTGTACGTAACATGTAGCACTCTTCTGGTCTTGAAATGCAGCTCTTAGTCAAACTAATTTCTGGCCGTGTTTTACACCAAGGTCTGCTGACTTGCAGCCAGAGGGCAAATCTAGTTTAGAAGCTTGTAAATGGTGTTACACTTTAAGTGTAGAAATCCCTTGGAGCAAACTCACAAGAACAGCCACAGTCAGCAGCAGTGGTTAATTTACTGCAGACCACCTAGGCTATCTCTTTAGCAAACTGCATTTTCACCTTTCACAAAGTGCTCTAGAGGTTTAACAGAATTATTCAGAGCACAAGATAGAATTGGATCCCATCCTTTAGAAAAATATACACCAGGATTCATTTGAAAATGTACATGAAGCTCTTTGAACAGTTCAGAATGTTTCTTCCTGGGCAGGGTTTCCATAATGGGATGACAAAAGAATTGAGGGTGACAGAACACTGGAACAGGCTGCCCAGTGGGATTGTGGAGTCTCCCTCTCTGGAGATATTCAAAACCTGCCAGATGCGTTCCTGTGTGATCTGGTATAGGTGGTCCTGCTCTGCAGGAGGTTTGGATCTTTTGAGGTGCCTTCCACCCCCAATATTCTATGATTCTGTAATTGTGACATCTTTAAATACTGAACCTCTATACATTTTTGGAGTGCAGTGGGTGAGGGCTATGTTTGGTTGGGGCTTTTTTTTTTTGTTTAGTTGGTTTGCTGTGGGGTTTGTTTGTTTGTTGTGATGGCTATCTTCAAACTTTTACAATGTTAGAAATTGTCATTTACTTGAACTTCACAGATTCACAGATTACATCAGGTTGGAAGGGATCCTCAGAGGTCCTCTTGTACAACCCCACTGCAGTGAGCAGGGACACCTCCAACTAGGTCAGGCTGCTCAGGGCCATAAGAAGTCTGATTTTGAATGTCTACAGGTATGGGGCTTCAACCACATCCCTGGGCAGCTTATTCCGGTATTTCACCACTCTCACTGTAAAGAGCTTCTTCCTTATGTCAAATTTAGATGTACCGCAGTTTAAAACTAGTGCCCCTTTTCCTGTCCCTACATGCCCTACTAAACAGTCCTTCCTCAGCCTTTCTGTAAATCCCCTTCAGATATGGTGCTTCAGCACCATGCTATGTTTCTCAAAAAGATGAAAACTAAAAAATGCTCAGTGTGTGCCTTACCTTATGTCACTGCCATGAAAAGCCTCAGGACTTTTTCACTGCTCAAGAAAAGTCTTTAATTTAACAGCACATTGAGTTCCAAGTATTGTTCTTTCTCTTGCATGGTATCTCACAACATTTATTATGCACTCCAGTAGATCAACAACCAGGAAAGTGCTGCTGCAATATACGTTCCATTGAAATAACTGATGCAGATTAAAAACACGTAAATGGCAAATAAATCAACACGTTCCTGATTCCTTTTTCATTAGAATCACTACTGTAGAGGAACCTTTTTTAATTTTGCCTGAAGTACATGAAATGTAGATCCCTGTGTTTTAGAAAGCAGTTATGCATCATCTCACTCTCAAAAACATTTTATACGTTTCCAGCAAAACAGGGTGAGCAAAGTCCCGGTGCAGTTGAAACGAGAAGATCTCTGTTTTCAGTGGGTGAGATCACACTTGCCCTACTCTTCATGACAAACACTTTCAGAAGGAGATACCTGGTTTGTCAGAGTAGGCACACCACAACATGGATGTCCTGCATCTGTGCTTCATTTTGCACTGTGCTTCATCCGAATTATGGTGCTGTTTGCTGCTACTGAGATAGGTGAAGTGCAATTACCTTTCTGTACAGTGATTCCTGTATGCATCTGTGCCTTGGTGGCACACAACAGTTGGACCGGGCTGGCCTTGCCTTGCAGCAGCAGGAACTGTGAGTATATGAGAGCAGGGAGAGCTGAGAAAATGCACTCTGCAATGAGTGCCCTGCATGTGACTGGAGGGACTTCTACCCTGCTGCTGAAAGCTGTATGAGCAATTGAGTTTCTAAGGATGGGGAGAGTATATAGTAATTGAAGGAAAGGAAGATCTGTGATAAGAAAGCAGAGCTTCAAAGGTTATGCTGTTTAACTTGTCCTCACAGAGCTTATCACCCTGATGCTATGGCAAGCACATGTCATCTCGTTAGCAAGGGCCAGAGCAGATGAGGGAGCAGTTTCCTCAAGTGTAAGATGCAGCAGAGAGGTCCAACAGGACTTAAACCCTCTGCACTTGTGTGTTGGTGCCCCAGGTCTAAGCCTGCTTTTAAGGCATCTTGGCTCAGAGTTGGTCCTGAAATAAAAAGTTCATCAGTTGTAGGTGCCTGAGGGAGGACAGGACCACTGCATGGGCTGGCAGATATGGCACAGGACCCACAGGACAGCCACTGGTTTCCAGAGAAATATCTGTGTACCGTGCAGGTGCTTGGGCTATCCTGTCATGGTGCTAGGTAGTGGTGCGTAATTTGGAGAGAGGTAGATGTCCTTTTGGACAGCCACTGCCTGGGAGGACAAAGCAAAAGGAATTGAACCAGGCAGGATAGTGCAGCTGTGCTTCCATGAGCGTTCGAAAGCACCACAGCTTTATTGTGAGGTTATTACAAGATCTCTGCATGTGAGCAAAGGCTCTCTGTGTTGATCCTTAGAATACTGCCTTAGCCTGGCAGTATTTGTGCTGTGCAGTGTTATGTTATGTGAGGCATATCCCTGACAGGTAGCATGTACAATAGGGTGGGAATTTTTCTTGTGTTGCTCCCTTCAAAACCAGGTCAGGCAGCTAACAAAAAGTTGATTTGACCTCCTGTGCCCATGAAAGCAACAGGGCAGCCCCATATCATTATTTCTGCAGACTGCTTGCCTGAAAGATCATTTCCTTTTTTTTTTTTATAGAAGTATCTTTCCCTCTTCCTTTTGGTGGTCTCAGTAACCTAACCTGGGCTCTTCATTCTTCAGAGACAATTAAACCAAGTGGCATCTTGAGATGAGGTCTGTAATGATGCAGATGGAGGCTGTGAGTCTTAGAAAACGTTGTCTGATGTAGTTGCCTTTAATGTAACCTGAGTTATATTCCCCTAGGCAGAGCAACAAAGTTTCTGTGTTTATTCTGAAAAGGACTCGAGTAGCTGACAATGTTTAATTAAAGAATATACATTTTATTTTTCTTTTTTTTTACACCAGCTAATGCAAACAACTTCCCCTAAGGTACTATTACCTTTGCTCGTGCTCAAGTAAGTTTCATGCTTACAGTTTTACAATTGTCAATAAAACTCTGCATGATTTTGAAAAAAAAAAAAATTACATGTATTTACTCATAAGAGTGGTATCTTTTATGACAAGTTTGGGCCTGCAGTGACACATGTTTATTTTAAAGTGTATTTATCGCTCAGAAACAAAGGGCTGAAAATACAGGTTGCGATTGAAGCCTCTGACAGATCCTCAAGGACGGTAAGGGTGTGGATAAAAATTCAGGCGGCTATTTTGGTAGCTCTAATATGCCAGTATCATTTGATTAACATAATCTCCTCCCCTCCCCCAGCACCGTTCTCTTGGGTAGGTTGAAAAATGATCTTCTTTCTATTTCTACATTCTAATTAGGTGGTAATCATATGCTGCTCTGATTGAAATGAAAATCAGCCATCATGCCACTGTCATCTAGCTGAAGTCAAGAAAAAAAAAAAAAAAAAAAGCTTTTCAACTTGTATAAAATTAAAATGATTTACTTGCTCCGTGTAGCTACTCTCTCACTGGTCTCAAAGAAATTCAGTGCTGTCCCCAAAGCCCAAACCTAACCATCATCCCAACAGGCAAATCATTTTCTGAAATGATAAGTAAGCTGCCAAGGCAGCGATGCTTTCTGACATGTTCTTCAGACTGCTGTTTAGGTAGAAGGCTGATAAAGCAGACAAAGCCTGTATTCGTTACATGTGATGTTTTATTTAATAAAGTTAAAGAGTTTTTTGTTGGTTATGATACAGCTACTGAGAGAAAGGCAGGAAGGCATCCCTCTTGTAAAGAAATGATACAGCTCGTGATTGTCCCACAGGACCGATGTCCCATGGGACGGCTTTCTGCATGACTCCAGTAAAAATGGGGTCGTGTGTGTTGGAAACATGGCTTCCTGTCACCGCCTCCCCTAAATTTTGTTAAGGACCAAGGAAATCCATTTCTATGCATGGTGTGGATGTTTTCAAAGGATGCATCTTTGTAAGTTTATATACACTTAGTGTAGTGCATAAATAATGACTCCATTACAGCTAATGAGTGTCACTAATACAAGGCAGGTCTCTGCATGGGCTCTTTTGTGTTTACAGTAATTAACAATCTAATAATTGAAAATTTTCAAAGCATTTGCTCTGTTTATCCTTACAATTTAATGGCAGCTAACAGGAGCATGAATAGCTCAAAAATTGTACAGGTATGTAGCTTAATTAAAAAAAAATATATCACTAGTTCAGGGTTGAGATGTAGTCTTGTTTCTTTTTGCGTGTGTTGTGTTTTGGTTCTTTTTCCTCCTGATTTCTGTAGGTTTGGAGGGGCCTAGTGAGCTATGTGAAAAGACCTTGAAAAATAAATAGAAACAATGTTACTTTTATTTGAATTTTCCTGTTACTTCTTGCATAACAAAAAGGCTCATGGTAACATACCTTTATTTCAATACTGGCTTTCAGACAGAAATTACTTCAACAGTCTTGGCAAATCAGTCTGATCCAGGAACAGGGAGTCCAGCCTTTGTTTTGGGAAGATTCAGTTATTTGTTGCTACCCATCTGGAGGCTCTTTCTTTAATTTGGCTTGTGCCAAATTACCCACACCATGGGTACGTAGGTATAAACAACAAAATGAGGAATAGCAATCCATGTATTTCTAGTGAGATGCCTGGATAAGATGCTTCCTGACTAACAGAGAAATTGCTGTTACAGCCTTTGTTTTGTTTCTGAGTTCTTCACATTAATAAATCTGCTGCACTCGATGTTTTTCTGTACTCTCATGTCTGACTGAACTGTCTGTGGATTACACCTGGATCTTGGCAGGAATTGAACTGAGACAGGATGAGAGGAAGGAGAGGCAGGAGGAGGTTTGTCTTTTGGTCTGTGGAGATGTGGAAGAAGGCTCGCATATACGAAGGCATTGTTTTGAGAGACGTAGAATGGAAGCTGTCTGACGAGGATGGGTGTAGCCAGGCAGTCGCCAGCAGCAGATGAACCAGGTGGCCAACAGAAGCCTTCCTCATGCCAGGCCTCACCAGGGTGCTGGAAGAATCCAGCGAAGGGTCCCTTTGGCTTGGACTTGAGGCAAAGAGCCCAACATCTAGCCTCCTAAAGAGGATGTATTTGATTTGGAGGTTTCCTTTGGCTGCAGGATTCTGCAGTTCTCTGAACTGACTCTCAGGTGAAATGTTTGTTGGTCTCTGCAGATGAGAAATATGTGTCCGTGTGACCTGGGCCTCTCCACATACCCTGGAGGTGCTTTAGCTGTGCAGCCCAGCATGTGCTGGAAGCACACGTGGCCAGGGCAGCCATCTGAGGGCTGCACTGCCTGCCCAGTCACAGTATGCAGCACAGTGCTCAGCGAAGCTGCTCTGCTGGTGTGGCCAGGGCTCTTCTGCACCAGCCAAGAGCACATGCTTTGTTTAGCTAGCACTTTGCTGGCACCCTGCAGAGTGTACTACGGCTGCTTTGCTGCATTCTGCTTCAAACTAACTCACATAGCAATTCAGCTTCTGGAAAGCTGGAACTTCTGTTCGATTTAACTTCAATTCTGTCACCTACAATTCTTCTCAAAGAAGTGTCCAGCATGGTGTGTGATGGTGAAATAATGTACCAAAATACATTAGGTGAGCCTCATACTGGAACAAGCATCAGATCAGCCTTCAGGAGACCAAATTGGCACAAGTTGGCCAGCTGTGAAGGGAATATTTTAAATTTTATTTTGTCTTCCTATCCAAGATGTTATCTTGCCAACTCCTACTGTCATCTCCAAACACGTTAACCATTAACAGTAGGTCACAGTCAAATCTATGCAGAAGGAAACCCACATGGATCTTTATAGCCAGAGTGCATTCCCGGTGAGGAACAAAATGAGTTTATTGCTGCTAGACTACAGCATCTTGACATACAGTCTGAGATATATGATTCTGACATTTAATAGGTTAGATGATATTGGCCACATACTTCATAGGTTCTGTATTCCTGGGAAGGTGAAAAATGGGTCTGTCTTTTATATATGAAATGACAGAAGAGATGAGAAGAGCACTATGAATGTGGGGAGCATTGACAATAAGAACCCGTGGAAACATGGGAATGACTGGTGGGCTTCCAAGATGAAATATCTGGTAATTAATACAGGATGTCTTGCTTGAAATGTGCTCACGTTTGAATTTAAGGGTGTGTATCACCTTCCCACTTACACTTCAGGACAGATTAAGGGATTCATTTATTTGGGGCTAATGAAAAAATGGAGAATAAATTAGGTGAGCTGTGAAGTTCTTTCCTTCAGTAGGAATACAGTGCTTGCTTCCTGCAAGTTTTTGAACAAAGGGTTCAAAAAGACTTTCTCAGGTTCTCTCCTTGCTTTGAACCTGATCTCTCGCAAGATAGCAGAGTAAGGGTTAATTTTTACTAGCATAAGCTGTTTACAGCTACTAAATCTAAACTGGATTAATTTATTCAAGTTTTCTTTTCTTTTTTACGTGAGCATACTCTGAGACCACTGAAACAGCTGGAAAACAGTCAGTTGTAAAGATAAATACTGAGGGTCAAAACAGAATTAGGTAGGTTTAAAAGCAGTATAGTTTCACAGTTGTAACGTGCCCAGAGCACAGCTCTGGCCTTGTAAATAATCGGGTTGGAGTTGCCCATGTCTTTCTGCTTTTCTCTCTCTCTATTCATCCTGATTCAGGAGCACATTTTAATATTACCAGTACTGAATTTGGAATGCTTTTCTGAGCCAGTACATTTGTCTTGTCTATGCTATTAGACTAAAACCACCATATACTAATAAACTGCTCTCCTCTTTAGTACTGCAGTCTGAAATGAAAACCTAAGAATCAGTTGATATATGTTCATCCATGTGATCAGTGCACAATAAATTCAGGGGGATAGGTGTCTTTCTGATTTTTCTCCCTTGTGAGAAACTGGGGCCTTTCATCAGCCCATCTCCAAATGTCCTGGCTCTGAAGAGGTGTGACCAAGGGATTTTTCAGGTTCTGCATTCTTTTCTGGCACCTTCCATCCAGCTTTTCCATAAAGGACTGTATTTAAGCCTCAATCCAACTACATGTTCTCAGGTTGAGGGAAAGGGGTTTATATGTGGCTTTTTAGCCTCTTCTGCTGGAAAGTTCACCTTTCATTGATAGTCCCTTCAGATTTTGTAAACTAACGGTCTTAGTCTTCTATTTGTATACTCCTCACCTTATCCTTGAGATATTGTCTAATTATTGCTTTATTGTTAAATATAGTGTATTTTAATAATTTCCTGAATTATCTTTGCTTTCACCTTGTTTTGCAAGAGTGCTTATCAAATACCTTGTCCATATGTGGGGAAAAAGTCTTTGAACTTGCAGTGCTGCTTACTGTTTTGAAGTGAATGCACAAACCTTGCTCTCATATGAAAGAAACTTACCATGTAACACTTTGACTCCCCTGAATTCAATCTTCGTGCTTTCCAGATGATAACCTCTTCCCTGTGGACATTTAAGCAAACATCTTCCTTTTTTTGGAATGCATACTAATAATATGCAATCTGTAGAAGGATGACCTCATGATGGGGGAGTGTTTGAAAAGGCACCATAGAAATTACATGCTTTAGTCCTACTGACTTTCACTGTGACTCTGTCTCACTGCTCTGTGTTCCCTGTTAAAATCTCTCCCCACAGACACCATATTAAGTTCATTAATATTTACAAAGCAAATATATTTCCCTTCAGGCAGTTGAGGCACAACTGCCCTTCATTTCTGATGGGTGGTATGAACATCGACAGAGCTTTGTATAGTGGAAGTGCAATACCTAATTAATATGCATACTTATATTAGGCATTTTTTTCCACTGTGATTTTTTTTTTTTCAGGCATATCAGATGAGAATAAAATCTTATTATAGCTACAGGCTGCATGTATGCTTTACAGGATGGGATCTTAATCTTCATGGGAATTGGGAAAGTGCCTGGCACATGTTCTTGGTGCTGAAGCTCCTTTTGGCAAGGTGGAGTTGTGTATGTAAGAAACTGCACTGTCGCAGATGATCTAAGACATTTGTAATTTAAAGTGTAAATCTAGTCTTTAAAGCTCTCCCAAATTATAGCAGAGATTTTTTTTTTTTTTTTTGCAGTGAAAGTCCTTCTGCATCATGGTTGCTTCGAAGGAAGGACAAGCATTAGTATCTTTAATGATGGAAGCATTAGTATCTTTAATGATGGAAGCGATAGCATTTGTTACAGGAGGTAGATGAAAAGGCAAAATTTGCTCCTATGTTGAAAGTACAAGCACTTATAGAAATTATAGCTGTAGATATACCAGCACTTGTAGGAAGCACTAGTGGTTCAGATTCTACACAGCTCATTTGGAGACAAAGATTTATTTCATAGAATAATAGAATGAACCAGATTGGAAAAGACCTTCGAGATCATCAAGTTCAGCCTATCAAGCCAACATCACCTAATGAACTAAATCATGGCACCAAGTGCCACATCCAGTCTCTTCTTAAGCACTTTGAGGGATGGGGACTCCACCACCTCCCTGGACAACCCATTCCAATGCAAATCACTCTCTCTGTGGAGAATTCCTTCCTAACATCCAGCCTAAACCTTCCCTAGTGCAGCTTGAGACTGTGTCCCCTCATTCTGTCACTGGTTGCCTGAGAGAAGAGACCAACCCCCACCTGGCTACAACCTCCTTTCANGGCAGACGGTGTCAAAGGCTTTGCTCAAGTCCAGGTAGACTACATCCACAGCCTTCTCTGCATTCACCAGGAGGGTAACCTGATCATGAAAGGAGATCAGGTTGGTCAGGCAGGACCTGCCCTTCCTAAACTCATGCTGGCTGGGCCTGATCCCTTGGCCATCGGGTAGGTGCTGTGTGATGGCACTCAGGATGACCTGTTCCATAACCTTGCCTGGCACTGAGGTCAGGCTGACAGGTCTGTAATTTCTTGGTTCTTCCTTCTGGCCCTTCTTGTGGATGGGCATCACATTGGCAGCTTCCAGTCTTCAGGGACCTCTCCAGTGAGACAAGACTGTTGATAAATGATGGAGAGTAGCTTGGCCAGCTCATCTGCCAGCTCTCTTAGCACCCTAGGATGGATCCCATCTGGTTCCATGGACTTGGGAGGATCTGAGTGGCTCAGCAGGTCCCTTACTGCTTCCTCCTGTATTACAGGGGGACTATACTGGTCCCTGGCTCCATCTGTCAGTTCAGGAGGCCAGCTGTCCTGGAGATAACCTGTCCCACTATTGAAGATTGAGGCAAAGAAGGTGTTAAGTACCTCTGTCCTTTCCTCATCTTTTTTTACTATATTCCCCTCTGCATCTAATGAGAAGTGGAGGTTGTCCTTGCCCTTTCTTTTGCCATTAACATATTTAGAGAAGCATTTTTTTATTCTTAACAGCAGTGGTCAGTCTAAGTTCTAAATAGGCTTTTGCCTCTCTAATTTTTTTTCCTACGAGACTTAGCAACATCCTTAAACTCTTCCTTAAACTCTTCCTGGGATACCTCCTCTTTTTTCCCCCCCTTAATTCCTTTAGCAGCTCCTTGCCCATCCAGTCTGGCTGTCTCCCTTGTCGGCTCATCTTCTGGCACATTGGCACAGCCTGTTCCTGCACTTTCAAGAGTTCATTCTTGAAATAGGTCCACCTTGCCTGCACCCTTTTGCTTTTAAGGGCTGTTTCCCAGGGAACTTTCCAAGCTAGTTCCTTAAATAAGCTGAAGTCTGCCCTTTGGAAGTCCAGTGTGGAGGTTTTGTTGATGCCCCTCCTGGTTTCACCATATATTGAAGGACAATCCCATTGCGTGCAATTTATAGCCATGGTATTGCAAAAATACATCTAGCTTCTATGATGCTACAAACAGCAGAAGCAGAAAGGCAAATAAGTTAGTGTAAGACTTTTCAGAAACCTTTATGAGAATAAAGAATTCTTGTACAGACAGATAATAACAATATAAGCAGTGCATCTATGCCAAATTGCCCAGTCAACTGGGATGTCCATGTTAAATGGTCAGTAAACTGTATTTCTTGGCAATTTATGTTCAGTTTCTCTGTTTGTATGTGGGGGAAAAGGGATCCTGCTGTGATTTAGTGAGCTACGGTCTGGCAAAGAAGAGGGCAGATGCTGAGTTGTGGATATCTATGAAGAGTGTGCATGGTTTTTTTTCCCTTTAGGTCGGGACTGTGAGCAAGGAGGAGCAAGGTAGGCTGACACTGTCCTTTACCTAGTGTATTGTAGGAACTTTAGGAGTAAAGTGCTGTGGAAGCTATTTGATCCTGATTCTTGGTTCCCAGATAGCCTAGCTGAAAAGGAAAGCTGCAATAGACTTTGAAAGTGCATTGTTAGCTACCAGGTTTTCTGAAACTTGCTGGTAGAAAAAGTTGATTTTGAATGCGCTACATAGAGCAGTTGCATGGAGTAAAAATGAACTCCTAATACAGGTTCAGTATGTCTGGTTCTCTCCTCCTTTGTATCTTCTTTCCCTTTGCAGTATTTTTTTTCCTTTCAGCTATCCTTCTGCTACCCTCTGTATGAGTGGTGAACTTGTCTCTTTATATAGTGCTTGATTGCCAGGGCATTTTACTAGGCGCTCTGAATCAGAAGAGAAGAAACAAAGACTGTACCTCTGCTCTGGGTCTATCTTGTGTGTTGCAGCTGTTGTTTTTAGGTAGGGATTTCAAGTCCAGCTGCTCTTTATTGACCCTGTGGGAAGTGGCAGGTTGAATCAATTATTTGACATGCACATTCTCTGTTGGCAGGACTCTCAAGAGCCCTATAATAGCACAAATGATGTTACTTGCTAGTGCTAAAGAAAGTTACAATTGGGTATAGCAATTAATATGTAATTAGGAAGGCATTATTTTTTTCTTTCCAAGTTATTTTTTTCCCCCAGTTATTTTTAGATTTGAATTGACTGGATAGTTGCAGAATTTCTTTTGGAGAGGAGGGAGGGCAGTAGTGGGGGTGTTTTTTTGTGTGATTTTTTTTTTTCCCTGGTAGCTTTGATTTTTCCTCCTGCAGGGACACCAAGAAGCAGAGGCAGCTGTTATTTAAAACAAAATTGAACATGAAATGCTATCAAACCATTTGCTGTCTCTGAACTGTGGCGCAGCAGTCCTATGCTTTAATGATGTATTGTTGTTTATTATGCAGTGCATTGCTGCTCACACTTACACTTGTTTAGAAAAATAATGAGATTTGAACACAATTAGAGCGTGTCTTTAGTAGCAGTCTATATGTGCCATATGAAGTAGTCCTGTAATTTACTGGGTTTTGCCACCCAGAGTAGTGACATTGCCCAGCAGGATGCAAGGAGAAATGGGTTGAAGGGTGTTGGGCTGTGGATGTGTTGAGATGTCAACATTACGAGAAATGACAACATCTGCAAGCAAAAGAACAGAGCAATCACAAACCCCCTTCAGCCTGTGGCACCACTGCTGAGACTGCCAACAAGGGTGTCAATTTGAGCCAGCTCCTGAAGCACTTTTTGTACTGATGACACGTGTCGCTTTGGAACTGGATCAAGACAATTGTTGCATTTCACACAAGCCACCAGGCAGCCCCAGCTGCTGTCCATTCTCAGATGTGTCACCTGGGCTGTGCTTGACCTAATGATGTACAAGCAAAAAACACCCTAGATTCTGTAACAGTCTTCAGAGCTGTTACATCCCAGTTTTCAAACTAGATTAATTAGCACCCGCATGAATAATTCCATACACAGTCAGGGTGAGCTGTTTCCTTTTTTCCAGATTCTTTTCTTCTGAATGCTCTAGCAAGTGGTTTTGAAGAATTTCAGTGGCTAATGAAAACATCTAAGAATGTAAAACCATAGATGGTGTATAATTTATAAAACTTTAGCAAATGGAAATACATAGGGAAATACAGGGGTTTGCTGGCTGGCCTCTGTGGGCTGTTGCTAAAAGAGGTCAAATTGGATCTGTGAACTTAAAACCACATCTGTACTAATAAATGTAATAGGAAAATGTTAGGAAATGCAATGTAATTATTCATTCAACTGTGTCATAATTTCTTTTTCAGTTAGTTTTCTAGCATGTTGCCACACCACAGTGCTTTCCATTAATAATGAAGACATTTTGGAGAAATAGTATTAGCAGCTGGTTGACTGTAGTTAATTGATGTATTATTGTATTCCAGCACATTTTGTCAGGGACTGCTGTGAATGGCTTAAAGGCTTCTAGGGAGAAATAAAGCAGAGATAACCAAAGAGAAGTTATTTTAACTTAACAGTTCTCAGACTCTGTATATCAGAGGCAATTTCCTAAAATACATAGAGAATTTTGATTTAGAAAATAATGATGTAATGGGCTTAATAAATTTTGTCTGTGGGAATAGCACATAAGCTCCTGAAGGAGTAGGGCAATGCACTGAGCCTCAGAGTGTTTTAAAATCGGACTGACTAAATGACATAAATCCATTTACTTATGGATTTAATCCAGGCTGCTTTGTCAAAAATTGTAGTAATGAATTGACAAGGAGTTTAAGAAATGAAGCATCTATGTAACTGAGGCATGCTAATTACTGTCTTCCCCTCCTCCCAAAGTTAATGGAGCTGAAAATGAATGCATCTTTGTTTTCAGGATGAGAACTGAAGAAGAGAGCTAGAGTGAAGCCAGGGAGGTTACTTAACAAGCCATTCACCTCCAGGTCACCGATTCAAATCCAGACCATTTTGTTCACGTCTGAGAGCTTTTTGGCCTTGGCACTAGTCTGGCCTGCGTAGAATGAAAAGGAGAATGTGGCTTTAGTTCCTATCACAACTGATGTGACTCCAGTTGCACTGATGAACATTATGTATTTAAAGAATCTTATTCTGCAGTCGTGGCACCCAGCTGGAGATTTTACTTTTCTCTTCAGAGTAGCTGGGATTAGGCACAAAATAGCAAACAGCAGCTTCAAGTGCTGATAGTTCCAAGTGTTCATGGACATATAAAGGAATTTCTTCTTAGTTGTGCTTATTGAAGGAAATGGAAATTGAGCACTTCAAAGGAACCAAGCTATTTGATCATGGAACATTTTATTGTACAGTTAATTACGTGAAATAGGCTGAGCCGAGATAGAGCTCTTAGTGACTCTTTTTGCTGTGTGTATAATTAGATGTACAAAGCTGTTCCTCAGCTAGTGTCAGTCTGCTTAGCTCTATTTAAGTCTATTTACATCAACTGGGAAGCTGGACTCTGACATTTATGGAACTGTTGTCTGTTTATTATATCAGACTAACACATACAAGTTCTGTACCCTAAGAAAATTTAGGCTGAGATGTACAAGGTACAAAAAGAATTTATACTGTGTTCCTTTTTAAAGAAATAATGGGCCAATCTCAGCCTTCTTTACTTTTATATGAGGATTGTTGGAATCTACAGCAGTTGGATATAGAAGGGCGGGACGATCGTGATGTTTTGGGGATGTACTTGCAATTTGGAAGGATACTGGTGGTGAGGGATTTTGGTCTTTGTAGACCATGATCAGAAGGCAAAATATAGTAGGCACTGAAAAATTTTTCAGGGCAAAAGGAGTAGCAAAGGAACAAAACATTAGTGATAATGAACGAGTATGTGATAACAGCATTCTGACTGCTCATGTGTTCTGTTCTGTTCTGTAAGAATTGGTTTATATTTGTGAAATGCAGAAGCTCTCTGTATGCAAGCTTCCAGATTCTGATTTTTCAAAGGTAACATTAAAAGTAACAGCTTCTTCAAGTTATTAGAATTTAAGTTTGAGGTCAGTGATTCTCTGATGCTTCTTACAGCTGAAAACTCAGGGATCCCAAGAGCATAGCAGGCTTCTGTATTAATTAAATGATTTTGGAACAGTTAATCCTTCAAATTGTGCTCAAGCTGTTTATGAGTATTTCTAGCAGTGTAGGCATTAGAATGTCCAGTTTCTTGCACTCTACTTTTATGTTCACAGAATCTCAGAAACATTCTGATTGGAAAAGACTCTCAGGATTGCCAAGTTCAACTGATAACCCTGGTCTACAGGGTTCACCCTAAACTTTATCCCCAAGTCACATCCAGGGTTAGTGACTCCATCACCTCCCTGAGTAGCCCATTCCAATGCCTGACCACTCTTGCTGGGAAATTTCTTTCCCTAATGTCCAGTCTAAACCTACCCAGTCAGAGCTTGAGGCCGTTTCCTCTTGTTCTATCACTATTTACCTGTGAGAAGAGACCAGCACCAACCTCTCCACAGCATCTTTCAGATAGCTTTAGATAGCAATGAGGTTTCCCCTCAGCCTCCTTTTTTTTTTCAAACTGAACAGCCTCAGCACCTTCAGCTGCTAGTTGGCAGAAACAGGATTAACAAAACCATTAAAAAGAATTTAAAAATACCAATGTCTAAAACATTGGGAGCAAAGCTCTGAGTTTTGGGTTGGTTTGCTTGGGGGTTTTTGTTGGTTTTGTGTGTGTGTTTGGGTTTTTGGTTTGGTTTTTTTTTTGTTTTTGGTGGGGAGTTGGGGTTGGTTGTTGGTTTGGTTTGTTTTGTGGGTTTTTTTGGTGGGTTTTGGTTTTTTTTTTTTTTTTGAGAGGGGGTGTGTTCGGGTTTTTTAATTGAAATAAATAAGACTGTCATGTCTTAGAGAGATTTCAATTCAGGAATGACAGACTTCCTCCATGCGAGACACTTGACTTTGTCCTCAGCATACCCCAGGTAGTGTTTCTGTGGAAAATGTGTGGCTGTTTTCTCAGCACTTTGCACCTGATGAGTGGCTGTTTTTCTGAGCAGGACAAAAACTGCAGACTGCCGTCTTTGCTTGGATCTGGCACTTTGTGGTGGAGTAAATGCATCCACAAATAATGCCTGTGCTTCTGTCATTCCAATCAGAATAAGAAGAAATGTGATTCTTTAAAGCACAGTCAATTCTTAAATGGTAATGCTTGTTTAATAGTCTCAGAATAGTCACACCATTGTCAGAGTAGTGTTCTCATGCACTAGGTAGGAGTGGTTCATGTAACTTTTGAAATCATTTAATTTTGCTTTCTTAATGATGTACAGGAGTTCTGTAATACGCTTCTCTCTGGTGTCAAACGTCAAAGCAGTTTAGTTTAAGAGTTTCTAATACACCTAGTTCTTAATGAAGTTAACCAAGTTACCTCAGAACTAATCCTGCTTTGAAGAGATGGTCTGCCTCACACTAATTATTTCTGTATTGTCCTTATTTGCATCACAGGCATTTCACTGCTCTTCATCTTAACTTATTAAATCCTTCTTGCTCATGCATGAATGTGGACAGCTGGATGCCACTAATGGGGCAGCTAGTACTACCCAGTGGTCTATAATCAACATTCTGTTGCCACACATTAGCATCACACTGCATGCCTAAAAGGACTAGAAATTTGATTTGTGAAGCAACAGCTGATTAGGGATGATTAACAAAAAGGCTGGGGGGTGGTGGATATTGTGTAACAATGCTTCTGTCCTTATTGAATCCAACAAAGAATTGCAGATCTGATATGCCACTGTGAACAAAAAGAGATGAACTATTAGCTCTATGTTTTATCACTAATTATTTCTCAAACGCTGGGGGTCTTTTGTTTGTTTTGTTAAAAAAAAAAAAGGGCATGTGGTGTCCCCCAGGGCCAAGTGTTGGGACCACTTGCATTTAACATCTTTATTGATGACCTTGATGAAGACATAGAGTGTGTCATCAGTAAATTTGCAAATGACACCAAGTTGGGTGGAAGGAGAGTAGGGAAGCTCTACAGAGGGACTTGGATAGCCAATGTCAATGGTATGAGCTTCAATAAGACCAAATGCCAGGTGCTGCACTGGGCCACAACAACCCCAAGCACTGTTACAGGCTTGGGGAAGTGTGGCTGGAAAGCTGCCTAGCAGAAAGGGACTTGGCAGTTACAATAGACAAGCAACTCAATATGAGCAAGCAGTGTGCCCAGGCGGCAAGGAAAGCCAGTGGCATCCTGGCTTGGACTAGAAATGTTCTGTCTAGCAAGAGTAGGGAGGTGAACGTCCCTTTGTACTCGGCTCTGGTGAGGCCACACCTTGAGTATTATGCTCATTTTGGGGCACCTCATTACAAGAGGGATGCAGAGGTGCTGGAGCAAGTGCAGAGGAGGGCACAGAAGCTGGGGAAGGGCCTGGAGAATAAATCTCATGAGTAGCAACTGAAGGAGCTGGGGCTGTTCAGTTTGAAAAAGAGGAGGCTGAGGAGAGACCTCGTTGCTGTCTTCAGCTACCTGAAAGGAGGTTGTGGAGAGGTTGGTGCTGGTCTCTTCTCACAGGTAAATAGTGATAGAACAAAAAGGAATGGCCTCAAGCTGAAACTGCATAGGTTTAGACTGGACATTGGGAAACATTTTCTCCCAGCAAAGAGTGGTCAGACATTGGAACAGGCTGCCCAGGGATGTGGTTGAGTCACCAACCCTGGATGTGTTTAAAGATCGTTTGGATGTGGTGCTTGGGGACGTGGTTTAGGGTGCACCTTATAGAGTAGGGTTATCAATTGGACTTGGTAATCCTGAGGGGCTTTTCCAACCGGAATGTTTTTGAAACTCGGTGATTTTGACAGTATTCCCCTTCTTTCCTGGCCACCCAGGTTCAGACTGGATTTAACCAGCAGTTTGGAAAGGGAGAAATAAGGCATTTCCTTGTTTCAGTAATGCCACGAGTCTAGATACAGTTTGTGATTACCAAAAGTTACTTTTGGATTTAATTTTTTTACAACAGAAAAGAGAATGTGATATGGTTGTGTCTAGAAATGACCCATCTGAGAAGGGTTATAAAAAACAAAGAGAGAAAATTATTTTGTCGTAACTGTCAAAATATTATACAGAAAGTAGTATGCATTACCCTCTTTCTTCTGTCATAGTTCCACTGGAAACTAGTAAAGAGGCCAAAATATTTGCTTTAAAAATTGAGGAAGAAGTGAAATATTGGCGGCTGCACTCTCAGTAATAAACCCCAAAGTGGTGTGAGTTACAGAGCTGTTGGTTCACTTCTGAGGTGACTATAGGCAGAGAAACCTAATGCAATCAAAGTGTACATAAATAGCCTACTAATGTACAAGCTGCTTCAGTTCATCATTGTAGTGGACGTTATTAAGATAATTATTTTATCCTTCATGGCTTGCTATTCTGTTATGCTGTTTTATAAATCAATCCAATCTCAGTAATCTCTTTTGAGGGACAATTTCGTCCCTTCTTACAAAAAAGGTTTATTGCAGGAGGCAGTTGCATTACAGACTTGTCACTTCAGAGATCTGGTGACAATAAATGCTTGGGTCATTTGCTGGCAGATCACGTTTCAGTTCAAAACAAAAGCAACGCAGGAAATGGGATGTTAAAAAAATCCTTCATCTAGCTTGGTGCCTTAGCTGCTTCTATTTCTTGTCATTTTACTTCAAATGATATCAAGCTGAACTTAATATTTTCAAGATCTTTTGTTCAACCTTCAGAAGTTGACAAGGTGCCACTGTAACGTATCTAAAATGCAAATCAAGATCCATTTGGAAATTTGCTCTTGACCTAAGACTCTTTGTTTTGTTTTGGTTTGGTTTTTTACATCTTATCTCTTTCTCTATCATTTGTTTGACTAATTGAAAAGCTATTTGTAAAATATAAGCTGAGATCATAGTGCTGTGCTCTTTTATTGCTCTCTTTCTAGCATAGCTTTAAAGTACTTTTTTATGTTGGGAGTTATGGCTTGCCAACCTGTGACCATTTGCTAACTGTGAAAGCTGCAGTGGTGGACAAAGGCAGGATTTTTTTGAGATATACAGACATGTCTTCTGGGAACCTAGCTACTTGGTTGGATTTGCTCTGAAAGGCAGTATAGATGAATCTCTATTCTCATACTGTAGAAATGCATTTTTTGTTTATTATTGCAGGTAGCCTCTCATTTGCTGATGTTTGACTGCCTAGTATGATATGGTGGTTGATGTTTGTCTGTCTTAAATGACATGTTGCCAGCTTAGAAGGTCTGGAAGAGGAATGGAAAGACTTTGTACATGTCACTGAGTGTAAGAAACTGTGATCCTCATTTTCCTAGATGAATGATATTTGTATGAGCACACTTCCAATAAGGATTTGGTTCAAATAAGTCCATTGGAGCCTTCAGCCTGCCAAGTGAAAATAGCATTGATGTTTTTACAACCATACTTGCCTTGCAGGGTGTTTGCTAGCTCTACAGGACGATCTTGGCCCATGTGATCCCCTGTAGGGAACCTTTATTTCTGCAAAACATAGTGAAACTTCAGGCTTAAGGCAAAGTGTTAGAGCTGAGCTTACCAAGAGGCTACATCTGCTGCAAGGATGATTACACTGTTTGCTGAAGTTAGGGAAGCATTTCCAGGCCTCCAGGATATGGTTATGTCTTTACTATGTATGTATTACTCCTTATTTTCTGCCTTTCCCTAGCTTAACTCTCTTCCATACACCTGTACTATATATATGAAGTTTGGGTGAAGAAGGTCATCTTATTTCCTCTCCTTTTATTTTTGCTGTTTGTGCTATACTAAGCACGGAAGAGTTCTTAACGTTGCATAGATGTCAATGTGAGTTTTGTGCTTACATGTGAGAAGTGCAGATGGATGACTTGTGAATATTGTCAAATATGATCCCCCCTTTATCCCCAAACAATTGCGATTTCAGCAACCTTAGTAAGGTTAACATAATGAGAAGCATTTGCTGTTAACCATACTGCAATGACTCATAGTCCCTCTCACTGCTGCTGTAAAGGTGCCTTATGAGCATTTGGGTGTTTGGTTTTCTGTCTCAATCCCTAATAGGCTTCTCCCATCTCATAGTAGTATAGAAAAATATCTTCTCAAAAAGAAGGAGAAAACCATAGTATATTGCTTATTTGTGGATACCTATGAAGAAATGAATTATAAAACTTTGACCTGTGTCAAGAAAACAAAACAGTTTAAGTATTTTCCAAGTGATTGCAAACAATCAGCTATCTATAACTTCTATTGCAAGCACATAGTTAAATCTATTTCACTTTTCTTGTGGACATGTGGGCCTTTCAACTATTGACTGAGCTTGTCGTGTGGAAAAAGAAATATGAGGCCCTGCTCACTTTGAAGGGGACAAATCTAGCAGATGTGAAACTCTGGTGACAGTCGTTCCGTTGAACATATACAAATGATCACAGTATCACACAGTATCACAGTATAGCAAGGTTGGAAGAGACCTCAAAGATCATCAAGTCCAACCCATTACCACAGACCTCAAGACTAGACCATGGCACCAAGTGCCACGTCCAAACGTGCCTTGAACACCTCCAGGGACGGTGACTCCACCACCTCCCTGGGCAGCCCATTCCAGTGGGGAATGACTCTCTCAGTGAAGAACTTTCTCCTCACCTCCAGCCTAAACCTCCCCTGGCACAGCTTGAGACTGTGTCCTCTTGTTCTGGTGCTGGTTGCCTGAGAGAAGAAAGCAACCTCCTGCTGGCCACAACCACCCTTCAGGTAGTTGTAGACAGCAATAAGGTCTCCCCTGAGCCTCCTCTTCTCCAGGCTAAACAATCCCAGCTCCCTCAGCCTCTCCTCATAGGGCTTGTGCTCGAGGCTGAGGTGGTTTGGATGACTTACATTCACCAGAGTAAACATTGCAGCTAATCTTGGCTTTAGCAAGACTGAAACAGTTGCCATGTACATGTTAAATTAGCTTTTTTTTTTTTTTTTTGTGATTTATGGGTTCACTAGATGTAGTCTGGTTTATCTGTGTGACTTCAATTGTCTCTTTTGGACTAAACTGACTCAGTTCTCTGTAATCATCTGAACTTGCATTCTATCATTGTAGTACCAGTCATGTGTGAGATTGGGGACTATAGAATCCTTGTCAATAAATTTTGCAGATTGTATTGTTTCTGCAGCAATAAGAATCAGTCAAGCAATGCTAACTGATTAGTCTGCAAGAATCAGTTCTAGTTGTATGTTTGATGCATTAGAGAAATGACAGTGGCAAACAGAAAAGACTATAAATAATATAATATTAAAAGGTAATTCTTTTCTATGGCTTTTTTTTGGCGTGAACTTCTTGATCTGTTTTCTGTGATCGGTGACATTCAGCTGTTACTTAGAGTACACTAGGTATAGATTAGTGATGTTGTAGTTTTACTTTCAATGAAAATACATCAATAGAGATGTCCCTAGGTGGTTCACAGTGGAGCGCTGGCAATTGCAGTAGATAAAGCCTCTCTGGGAGAGCGTCAGAGGCCTACAGTGTTGGGTGGATTTGGATGAACATGCACAGATACTACTCTTTTTTTTTTTTTTTTTTTTTTTAAACTACACCTGTGTGATGCTTTTGAGATCTTTTTTAAGGTGTGGTTATTGCCAAAAATACCTATATGTGTTGCATCTTAAATATTAAAACAAAACAAAAAAATTAAAAATGAGAGTTTACTATGTGCACAACGTAGCAAGAACTTCAATGAGTTCTTGAAGGCAGCCCTAGGAAATTAGATCAAAAGCTATTCTCTGGAATTCAGGATTCAAATAGCAATTTGCATCTTCAGAATGAGAGTAGAAGAACATGAGGTATTGTTTATTATTGCAATTATAAACACAATAAAAATGACAATAGGCAACAAGCTTAAGGCAGGTCTGCCAAAGCGCTCCATGTGACAGTTCTCTACATTTGTCAGCAGTTCTGTTTCTAGAAGCATTTTGCTTTGATGCTCAAACTCAGCAAATGAATGCTGATGTATTTGCATATGGCAAAATAGTAGTGACTGGCAGTTGTTGATAAAGATGCATCATCCTCTGGTTTTGTTCTTTCTCATCCACATGGAGGTGAACTGGGAATGTGTAGGCTTTTTATCTCTTCCACAGGGGTTGTCTACGCAGTACAATGACAACACTGCAAGTCTGGGCACCGGTTTCATGTTTTGTGGAATAGTGAAAAGAGTCAATTATTTCCAGTGCTTCAGAGACTGGGCTTCTGTAAGAATACTTAAAAAAAAAAAACCAAAACAACACAACTTCACATTAAAGGGCTCAATGGCTTTTCTTCATTGTTTTCTCCCTCCTCTCCCATTTTCCCCTACATAAGTGAAGAAACAAAGCAGCAGCTTTCTGACTTTCATCAGAAACATTAATTATATTACTATCTTTGGTTTCCAGGACTGGGAGATTATGAGGAATATATTAACCATTTTGGCTTTTCAAAAATGCTTTATTATCAATATGGCTAAGTAGGGGAGTACTGGGTCAGACAGTGAGGGGAAGTACACATCGAGAGAGTTCATTTAGTTTTGGAATAAATATTTTCTTTCATAAAGCACTCCTTAAGCACTTATGGGTAAATATATCTGGGAAGTGTGTAGTGATAATGTCTTTATCCCAAAACTTCATTTTCTGGTTTAAGCAAGGCAAAATCTTCTCAATCCTGAATTAAAAGTTATTTTGAGGAGTCTACTCCATGAATACTGAGTAGTGGCAAGAGCATTTGACTATGAATGTTTATTTTCACAAGCAGCCCTTTACACTTAGATGTTGTCCAACCTTGTCAGGGTCTGTATATGAGTTTGTGCACTTACAGGAGTAAACAGAGTTTTATTCCACTTGATTCAATATGGGATTGTGCTCCACAACCTCCCTGGAGGTGTTCAAGGCCAGTTTGGATGAGGCCTTGAGTGACCTGTGCTATTGGGAGGTGTCCCTGCCTATGGCAGGGGGTTGGAACTGGATGATCTTTGAGGTCCCTTCCAACCTTACCATTCTATGATTACAGTATCTGTGCCACTTCCCAGCTCCTGTCAGTGAAGCTTGGAAGCATTATCACACATGAAGACTTGCCCCTATGTATCATCTAATATGCAGCCCCTACATACAGCTAGAGTCTCTTATGCCCTATCAGAGTATGGTAGTGTCTACATCTACACAACTGCCCATTCCAGAACTGTCCACTACTAAATTTCATGAGGAAATTAGACCGTGTTGGTGTGTTGTTGGGTTGTGTCTAGGAAATTAGATTTCCTTTAAGAAGTGGGTGGGGATTTGCTACTTTTTCATGTTTTCTTTCGTTTTCAGATCGAGCATCTCAGATCGGGCACAGATAATTTAGCATTTCATATCTCAGAGTGTACATACCTTTGTGTATATATACAGGTACTTTAAAGCAACAGTCTTCCTTAATGGGTTTTCCTAATCAAAAAGAGCAAGTTCATAGAATGATAGAATGTTTAGGTTGGAAGGGACCCCCAAAGGTCATCTAGTCCAACCAGCCTGCAGTGAGCAGGGGCATCCTCCATTAGATGAGGTTGCCCAGAGCCCTGTCGAGCCAAGGATTAGGGCCTTGACTACCTCCCTGGATACCCTCTTCCAATGTTCCTCACAGTAAAGAACTTCCTTCTAATGTCCAGGCTAAACAACTCTTCTCTCATTTAAAAGCATTGCACCTTGTCCTATCACTGCAGGCCTTTGCAAACAGTCCCTTTCCAGCTTTCTTGTAGGCTCTTTTAAGGTACTGTAAGGCCACTGGCAGGTCTCCTCAGAATCTCCTCCAGGCTGAACAACCCCAACTCCTTCAGCCAGTCCTTGTAGGAGAGGTGTTCCAGCCCCTTAATCATTTCCATGGTCCTCCTCTGGACTTGCTTCATCAGGTTCATGTCCATCTTGTCTCAAGGGCACCAGAGCTGGATGCAGTACTCTCGGTGAGGTCTTCCCAGAGCAGACCAAAGTGTCACCTCTCTCAATCTGCTGACCAGACTTGAAGCCTATGATACAGTCTACCTTCTGGGCTGCAAGCACACACTGTTGCTCCATGTCCAGCTTCTCATCCACCAGAACTCCCAAATCCTTTTCCTCAGGGCTACTGTCTATCACCTCATCTCCCAGCCTCGGTTGACAATGAGGATTGTTCTGGGCCAGGTGCAGGACCCTGCACTTGGTCTTGTTGAATCTTATGAGGTTCATTCACCTGAGCCCATCTCTCCAGCTTGTCCAGGTCCTTCTGGCTGTCATCCCATCCCTCTAACATATCAACAGCACCACTCAGCTTGGTGTCATCTGCAAATTTGCTGATGGTGCACTCAATCCCACTGTCTATATCATTGATAAAAATACTCATAAGCAGTATATTTATTTTAAGCTAATAAACAGCTGAGTAAATTGAAAAAGTTGCAAAGTTATGCAGCTTAGCACATTTTCTCTTTTTTTTTTTTTGTTTTTAATTTTGTGATGTCAGTGTTTGATTTTGAGTGCACACCCCTTGAATCTGGACACAACACTGACAAATTTGCCAAATTTACATGTCCTGTTGCTGTTACTGCTGTATTGTAGGAAGTTCTTCATGCTTCCAGACAAGGTATGCAAGACCTTTTGCATTGCTAAGGTAATGGTAAGGAGGATGTCGTATGCCACTATTTTCTTCCTTTTGGTACTTATATCCCTGCAGCATAACAAAAGGTTGCAAATGAACAATAGAGTGGAGTCATGAGTGACTTGCTCTCTTTAGCTACAAGTATGTCACACTATTTTTATCATTTCCTGGAGGAATATTAAAATGTCCCTTGTGACCTAGAGGGAATAGCCAAAGTACTGGGATAGTCTTCTGTCCCTTTTTTCTGCATTGATTTAGGCAGATAGAGCCTGTAACTCTATCTGAGAAGTACAGATAAAACAACTGGATTGTATGGGGTGGAGGATCACAGGATGTTAGGGGTTGGAAGGGACCTCCTTAAACCATCGAGTCCAACCCCACTGCCAGAGCAGCAACATAGAATCAAGCTCAGGTCACGCAGGAATTTATCCAGACAGGGCTTGAAAGTCTTCTGAGAAGGAGGCTCCACAACCTCTCCGGGCAGTCTGTTCCAGTGCGCCCTTACAGTAAAGCACGCCCTTCCTGTGCTGTGGTTTATCCCTGTTACTCCTTGTCCTATCACAGGGCATGACTGAGAAGAGTTTGTCCCCTCCCTCTTGGTCCCCAGCCCTGAGATATTTATAAACATTGATGAGATCCCCTCTAAGTCTTCTCTTCACCAGACCAAATAGTCCCAGGTCCCTCAGCCTCTCCTCATAGAGTTCTCCAGCCCCTTCATCATCTTCATAGCCCTCCTTGTACTCTTTTGAATAGATCCCTCCTGAACTGGGAAGCCCAAAACTGAACACAATATTACAGGTAAAGTCTCACCAGGGCAGAGTAGAGGACGTTGAAAGTCTCTATCTGTATACCTGAGCGTGTAGATGTTTGCAGAAGTCTGACATTTGTCTGTTCTTTGAATGTAGTGTGTAAGGATGATGTTCCAAAGGTAGAAAGTGATTTTAATAGATTTAGTTTGGTTGAAATCAGCAGCTGTTTCAATCTAATTTCTTTCCCATTAGTTCAAACTCTTCCCCAAAAAACTCACTCCATTAGCGAGATGCTCACACATCTCCCTTTCCTGCAGCTAAAGGTAAGTTCTGCATAGGCAGAAGGCATGGTTGCCCATGTCTGAGAAGAAAGTTGTAGCTGACATTTTGTATCAGTTCTCACTTCAAATAACCTGTTGCAGAGGTTCAATTTTCTCTTGTCTCTCAGAGCATTCTTTGTTGCAGAGGAGAATTGTACTGAATCGCACTGTGCCGGAGAAACTCCCTTTTTCCTGAACCAGTGAACTGCAAGGCTCTGGCCACTGTAGAAGTTTCCCTGAATGGAGCTGCATAAGATGGGCATGCAAGCTGTGGGAGAATAATGAAAGTGTTCCCACAGTGCTTGCTTTCACCCTGTTTACAAGCAATGTGTTAGGTTATGTTGCTGTGGGATGATTTACTTTAAAATACTGTCTGGCTTCTCTCCTCTACAGTTTGTTTGAGGTTGGTTTGTTTTGGTTTGGTTTGGTTTTTTTTTTGGGGGGGGGGGGGGGGGGGGGTATGGAGTTTTTCATGGGGTTTTTTTTGTTGTTGTTGTTTAGGGTTTGGTTTTTTGTTTTTGTTTGCTTTTTTTGAAACTTTATCATCCCCACATTGAGACTAATGTGAACTCTAGAAGAATCTCAGTCACAGAAATGTCTCTTAGGCAGAGATCAAGGTAGCATCTAGCTTCAACAGTAGCTTCAGTATGTTTAGTAAAATCTGTGCTGGATTTACTCTGTGTTCATTCTCTCATGAATTTGAGATGCTTTTACAATACTGTCATCATCTTCCAGAATACAAGGAAAAAGGAGTAACAGCTATAAAAATGCAGTGATTCAGCAGCTCAGAGGCATTGCAACTTTGCCATTAGTCCCTAAGTTCAGGATGAATGCTGTGCATACGGGTGAATATTTTACATATGCTTATGTTACCCTTCTAAGCCTTACATCAAACATACTCCTAGGAGCCAAGCTCTCATTACCTTTCAGTGAGAAATCTGAAAAGCTACCCATGAAAGTGGGTGTCCTGAATTACTGAGTAACCTTTGGAAATGTTACCAGAGCTCTTAGGCAGTGAAGTATTTCTGACAGTTTTACCTCAGTTGGGCTCAGGTACCTCACATGGAAATACAAACACTCCTGAATTGCCAAGCCTGTGCCACAGAGTAATTGCCACCATATGTCCACTGTCACTTCTAGTCTAAGGCTGCTTCCACCACTATCATCCTCTGATGGGGCTGTTTTGTGGGCACTGTGCCTAGGAGAAAATCAGCATACCTTAAAATAAAATGATAGCAGTATTTCAGAAGGTCACTGAACATCTTTTTTGGCATCTGGCATTTATATATTAAATGGGGAACCCTTCAAATCGACATTTCAGGTAATGAAAACTAAACTGGTATGAGGCCTGGTACGTACCCCTACAGAGCTGAACCAATGCCAGAAGCACATCAGTGCTTTTCTATGGGATCAGTGACATTTAAGGCTTGATATTGTGTAATCATCAGAGTCAGAAATTCCAGGCGTCCACTAAAGAGAAGTTGGAAGTCATTATTTTGTGGTGGTGTTCTAAAAGCAGATTCTTCCAAATCTTTCAGTTTACGTTTGGATTTAATGAGTGCTTTTCCTTAAAATGATTGTAACTTACAGACCTGGGTTTGTGGTGCCCTCATTGAACCTATTGGGTCATCACAGTAGCTGATGTCCACAGTTGGTAACTGTCACGTCTTTGGCATGGATGAGCACTTTAGGGTGGTGTTTGACTGCTTCCAGTATCAGTTAAGACTGAACTAACAGATGTCACAGGGTTGTGGATGGCCTCAGTGGAATCTCTGGCGCAAAACTGTTCTGTCAACTTCTCAGGTTACCCACAGCCTGTTTCCAGTACTGGGACAATCACCATTGTTTATATGAAGCAGCTCATGCAAATATGTTTTATTTTAAAGATAAAGACCCTTCAAAGTAGCACTTCATATCTTTAGGTGAATAACAATGACGTGCAACTGGAGAGTTGAGTCGAGCAAAATAATGAATTGTTTATGTGACTTACAGAGCAGGACAGCTTACTGAGCTAGATCTAAAAAACCTTCTTAATGTTAAACACCATCTCTCCTGCAGAACACATGCAAAATATTTGACAGCCAATATGACTTTTAACTGGCTATGGTGTGTTGCCAGTGCACTCTGCCTCTACTAGTTTGTTTTTTGGGGTTTTTTTCACTTGATTTATGGTTTCCTGAATTTTAGAAGCATCAGTCTATGGATGTTCTAATTTTTTTTTCTTTTTAAATAATAAATCTTACCAAATTGAATGAAGCTGTGTATAGAAGAGAAGATTCTCCCACACCTATATTCTCTCAGTGAAGCAGTTATTTAGTTCATCCTTTGTTTCTAAGCAGGCAGAATTTAAATCAATGTATTTATTATTAGGGAGGCTTGAGCTTAAGGAGAAATCCAATCAAATGATGTTCTCTTCATTGAGAAAGCATTTATCATTTGGCTGTGCAACTACCCAGGGTGCTGGAAAGTTACGGCTTAAGCACATTGAGAAATGAAAAAAATTCCATGGTACGTGCATGGTCCAGTTAATACCTATCTGGTACAAGGTACATATTAAGCTGCAAAGCAATTATGTGAGACATCTGTTGATCATCTCATGTAATGCTCATAAACTGTTTAGTTGTTTCTCTCCTAGACTGTCATCCAAGACTCTCTTATTCCTGAGGCTGAAGAAAGAAAATAATAGGGCATTTTTCTCCTAAATTTGGTTCCTCAGGGAATTGACCCCTTAGGAGTGATGGGCACATGGCATGACAGCTTGGGGACATAAATCTCTTGCCTTTATGAATCTGCGGAGAATTTTTTGCATTTTCTCAGTGTCACCAGGCTCTTTAGACAGGCAAAAGCAGCCAGCTTTTTACAGCTGTTTAACTTCAAACTTTTCTAACTTTTTTTTAAATTAAATCCATCACTTTGGAGTGGTCCTTTAAGCTTAGATAAAGCCATCTGCTGAATGTGTTTCACAGGGGAGGGTAACGTGTGTGTGCATAGATGGATAAACATTTTACAAAGTTATTCTGTTTTTCCTCATATTTGATAACACATGGATCAGCCTCTTTTGGGAGTTAGCAACAGAGGAAATGACAAAAATTCATTATTTGGTGATCTGTGCCCTACTCACTGCACTGAAGTAAAAAAGAAAATGATTTGCCAGGTTGTAAATCTGCTTGTAACGTACAGATGTGCATTCATTAAATATTTGGAGTCTATCTTTGCATGTTATCTCTGCTTTCAAAGTGATCACTTCTATGGATTTGGCATAGAAAGGATTTGATTGATTTGCGATGTCACAAGCATCAAGACTCGTAGTGAGTAACTGATTCTCTAGTGTTTAACACTAGATAAAAAACATACAAAGTAAACATACAAAGTAAAAGGCAACATTACATTTTTATTGAATGCATTGTTAAAGAAATGTCCCTAGTCTTAAACATTATCAGTAGAAGTGAAATTGTGGGATCTACTCCAGAGCTAAATGAGCTCTTGTGTTTCTTAGAGCTCTGTAAGTGTAATGGCTGCACTACCAGTCTCTCTGTCCAAATCGTGACCATCCCCAGTGTTTTGCTGTTAATAATCTAAGACTTCTTTGCCCTTCCAAGGATTCATACCAAAGCTATATGTTGCTGCTGGATATAATACTTGATATAGACTTGCCATTTCTCATTAATTTACTGATATTCATTATGTCCTCTGTCTGGAAATGTGTAATCCAATAACATAAATTATTATCTGTAAAATAGGATGAAATCAGTTTTTGCATTAGGCTTTACCCTTTAAGCTTCCTTCTTCCTTCCATTTTTGGGTGTTCCTTTTTAGTAGGTGTTCTGTTCTCTTCAGTAAATGACTTCTGATGCTTGGTTTGCTTTGTGTTAGGATATCTGCATTCCTCTCTTCATATAAGCTTGTTTTTCTCACTGTTTTTCTTTTATCTGAATGTTTTCAGAGTTCATCTTACTTTTTTAGGATCAAATTCCCTTTCCTTTTCTACTTCTAAGCCATTACAAATCTTGAATTGAATTTAAGACATTGCAGTAAAAAAAAAACCAAAACTACAGCATTAAATGGGCTTCTAGATTCTCAAATGTGGGTTGGTTTTCTTTGCTTTTATCTAGGTGCTGCTTTTAAGGCATGGTACAGAAAGCTCTGACTAGATAATGTTCACTTACTTCCTCCCAGGCAGACTTCCAACCAAATGTTTCTTGCCACCAAGAAGATTCAACCACTGATCATGTCAGAGAGAAAGAGAAACTACAAATGTTCCTACTTGTGTCTTTCCTCAAACTGCAAAATTAGTCAGATCCTTGGATGGAAGAACCCAGAAATTCTTAGCTTGAGCCAGAAAAAACACTTTGAAAATGTTCCCATGAAAATGTTCCCATTCTTTTTTGAATTAATGCATAATATCTTCCAGTAACATTCCAGCACAAGACCCTGCCAGCTCCATTTTCCTGTAGAGTCACCTAGCAGAGCTGCACCACAAGGCACTAGCTCCACAATGCCGTTTTCTGCCCACCTGCTGCTGCTGAAGGGAATCAACAAGGTTGTTAATCTCTCTCCTACCTAAAAATACCACCTTAGCCCCAGAAAGGTAATAATCAGGTACTTCTGATCAGGGGCCCATTAGGATGGATCTATTTACAGCAAAATCTCTGAGTAATACAGTGCAACCTCTTCCTGCATGATGGTAACATGTGAGCTCTCCTCCATGCCCTTGTGGCTACTCCTTCACTGAATCATAGTTGTGGTAAGCACCTGTGTTATTTCAGTATCTCTGCAGGCTTGATCTGGTGACCTGCTTGAAGCCACTCTTCATTCCTCAGGTGGGGTTTGCCACCACAAGGTGTACTAGTGGGATCCATTGCCATTAGCTGTCCCTAGCACCATTGCTTGTGGTGCCTTTTTGTTAAATTTGGTATCATTGTTTTCTCTGCCTGTCTTTTTCTTCGTCCAAATATCAGCCTTTCCTTAATGAACCTTTCTGAAAGTAGCATCAACTTTATGTGTTTGATGTGAGAAAATGTAGCTTACACTCAACTTCTCTTGACATGTTGACCTCTCCTGGTGGATGTCAGTGCAGTGATTCCTAGATGATTTGCCAGAAGGAACATCTGGCTCTTTACCACTCTCTTCAGGCACTATAGATGCAGCTTTGAACTTGCCTCTGTATATATCACACAGTTAACATGTCACTATCTTCCATTAGCCGTCTCCACTGCTGTGCACTTGGTGGGCAGCTTCCGAAGGCAACCTTTAAATTCTCAGCATATCGAAGTCTTTTCACAGCAAGTTTTTGGGAGTTTAACTTTCAGGGGGATGCTCTCTTTTTATCTATCACATTGCACAGCACAAGAGTTCAGGTCTCATGCTCTTCTGCAAAGTAAACAGATCTATTCAGAATCATGGGGATGCTGTCAGATTTCTCCATTCCTTTTACATGGTGCTGCTGTAATAAAAGCAATACTTTTTTCCCCTACTGCCCCCAGTAAATCCTGAAGTGATCTACTGTTGTATAATATTTGCAAAGGGGCTCGAATTGCTCTGTTTGTTATCCCTAACTAACCTTAATAATACACACATCAGTGTTAGTTGTTACAGTAAAGGCCTCCTCTTATGAAATGCTTGCTTGGTTTTTATAGGCACATTGATGGGAAATATCTGACTATTTTACTAAATTCTAACTCTGGATTTATTGCCTTGGCATGTGCTAAGAGGCAGGTATTTCTAAGGGATTACAAGATGAAACTGCTGTAGTACAAAGTGTTTTGTTTTCCCCACATGAGAATGAGTTTGAAAAATTGGTTTCATTTTTTAATGAAATTTTCATGTGGCTTATCTAGGAAGAGACTTAATGCCTGGTAGCTGCAGAATAATTTTGTTTATCTAAAATGAATTATGCATGAATTTACACTTAATGTAAGAGCAGCACCAGTTGTGATGAGATCAATATCCATGGTGGGTGAAATTGAGCTCCATGCTAGTGTCCAGTTGAAGGCCTATGCATCACTTAAGTCCTAATTTAAAGTCTTAAATGAGACTGAAGTGGTTCACAGGTTTTGTGCCATCTCTCTGCACAGGAATGCATTTAAACTAGATTGCACAAACAGAAGATACATACCAAATGACCCTGATGCCTCAGGAAAAATACCTTGTAATTGTTGTTTCTGATAATTTTGCTTTTTGCTGGCATGATTTTGTTAGGAATTTTGCATTGCTTGCCCTCCTTTCTGGTGGCTTTCCCTTTCCTGCTGATTATAGAGGAAACTTCGAAGACACAGTGTAAAAGTATAACAAACGTAGAGACAGAGGGGAAAAAAACCCCACTCATCTTGTAAAAATGTGACATAAGAATGGAGAAATGGTCACAATGACTAAACCCAAATGTCAGACTGGCTGTGTTCCATTCTCTGAGAGACTAGTGCTGACTGCTTTGAGGAGGAGGGGAAAAAAGGGGGGGGGGGTGGAAAGCTAAAGACAAAGTGTACTCCCCCTCTTCTCTGTTCTTTTCTGCCAGATTCTAGCAGTCATTATTTTCAGTACTTTCTCAGATTTATTTTTGTTGGACTAGCATCACAAGGTAATTAACTTCTAGGAAAGTACTAGATGTGCCATCTTAGATTTAAGATTGTCCTTGAGTCTTTTGTCATGGCCCAATCCCGTCTGCAAAAGTCGAAGATTGATATGTATCTGGATTGTGTTGGCAGCGTGAAATTTATTTCTTGCTGATCGGTGCCACTAATGAAGCTTCTTTGATGTAAACAGAATATTAAGTATTTATTTGTGTATGTGCCAGAGCAATCACCGAGTTTTGACACAGGCAAGCTAGATGCGAGCTTAGATAAGCACTAAGAAATAAACACTTCACACATTGTGTAACTAACAGTCTCCTACTATCCCTTACTTAAATTGTAGGAGAGTCTACTCCATGAATACTGAGTAGTGGCAAGAGCATTTGACTATGAATGTTTATTTTCACAAGCAGCCCTTTACACTTAGATGTTGTCCAACCTTGTCAGGGTCTGTATATGAGTTTGTGCACTTACAGGAGTAAACAGAGTTTTATTCCACTTGATTCAATATGGGATTGTGCTCCACAACCTCCCTGAAGGTGTTCAAGGCCAGTTTGGATGAGACCTTGAGTGACCTGTACTACTGGGAGGTGTCCCTGCCTATGGCAGGGGGTTGGAACTGGATGATCCTTGAGGTCCCTTCCAACCTTACCATTCTATGATTCTTAAATTTGTTTAATGTTACTGTCAGACGATCAAATGCCTTACTGGAGCTGCTTGCTCTTTGCACCTGAAAACTGGACTTTTAGTCCTCCAGGTCCTATGTTACCTGATTTGGCATTGAAGGAACAACTTTCTTACCCTCAAGTTTCATTCCTTAAGGTTTTGCTTGAGGAGCTCTGATGGGAAAAGGAAAGAGCAACTGCTGATAAAACCCAAATGCTAATCCATCAGCCCACCAGCCAGGTAGTATGGGGAGTGGTGGCTGTATCTGGAGCTCTGCTGGGAAGTAGACGCTCTTTTATATAGTTTCCTAATTCCTTAGGCATTGTAAAATCTTCAAGTCTTACTCCTCTGACATGCTTTTCTTTGATGTCCCACAGGATTCTAATCCCTCACTAGCTGTGAAGGCAAAGTGACATACAGTTACAAAGCTAAACAGAAATCTCTTCCCTTTTTGCCTGCTGTTGATTTTTGTACTTGTTAATGTGGCCAGGTCTATTGCTCACCTAGTTAACAGCAGAGAATACTTCCCTCCCCCCCAAAATAAAATGACCAATTTCTTAAATAAAAAGAGTTGTAAAAAACTTTTGTGTTTATTTCTTTGGAGCATTTAGGAATGGTTCAGTGGGCGAATTTACCATTCATAATTTGTGGAGCACTAATTAGACTTAAAAGTCACATGGTGGTGTTGATGTTACAGGGATGAATGAACAGCCGTCTCTGCATGAATCAGAAAGTCAGCACACGAACATACTGTAGAGGAATTTTTTTCCAAATGTTTTAGCATGATCAAAATGTGCTCTTGGTGAGCAGTGAACTTGTGTGCCCTGGATTTTTGTGGATGAGGAGCACAAACCAGATGTTCAGAAATATGCCGTGGAATGAATATTTGCAGGGAATGTTTTCCACTGTCGCTTATTTCCTACTTGGGCTGGCTCAACCTTGATTAACGTTTCCAACTGTAGAAAGATAAGTAAAATTATGTAATACAGACTGATAGGGAGACTTTCCTGCTTCTGTAGTTTCAGCCATTCGAAATACCAATTAATTGTGTGATTCTATTAACAATTGCATAGTTTATCAATACAATTTAATCTAAAAGTCATTGCAGTAAAGTAGCCTATTGGATGGTGGTACGAAGATGGTATCATAATCAGGGAGGTTTGCTCTTAGCTAAAAATAACTTACTGTGAGCAGCGACAGTCCAGTGAGATGCCAGTGAGAAATGATGGCATTTCAGGTTTATGGCCTATGCTTATCTTGTTCAAAGGGAATTCTTCACCCAGAGCAATTCTGCAAATTAATTTGGATGTACAAATGTGATATTTACAGCTCTGTCAAGTGTTCAGATGGCGAACAAGTATGTTTTTGACTAGAGGTAGCTTACCTGGGATCCAGTGCCCTGATCTTCATTTCTCAGGGGTGATCAACAGAATCCTCCCATTTGTCAGCCTTCAAGACCTGCTGCTGAGCTATGTTTTGTTCAGCCAAGCATCCTGACTCAGCATAGGAAAATTAAAAAGGGTCATACGCATCTGTGTTTTCTTTCAGGCATGTCATGGAAACAGCCATTCTGGGAACATTGTAAAAGCTTTACCCATCTGTCCATTTCAGGTTGTTTAGGGAGTCTTCAGTTCTGGCATCTCAGTGAATAGTGCCATAATGCTATGGTGCGCGCTAACGAGATAAATCTCTTGTGTGCTGGAAATCTGATGCAAGTAGTGGGCCTGTGTCTTTTTTTTTTTTCATATGGAAACATTCAGATTTATGGCTCTCCTGAGTTAGTCTATGAATTCTTGCGTGTTTTTCTGAAGTCCTTGTTTATATTGAGGTGATTTACTTACCACCAAAATGAGCTTCTTGTGTGAGTTGTATCAAGTAAATAGCAGGTTTTGATATACTGCCCTCTTACAGTTTCTCTATTAGATATAGTAGGTTATTTATGGTTATATCTTTCCTCCTCAGTGATCTTGAGTAGTAAAGTTTGTAGCACAGGGTAATAGCTCTTTTTAACTTCTAGAGGCTTGGATTAAAATTAATGCTTCTTTTTTTTCTTAATGAAATTAACTTGATACTCAACAGATAATCAAATGTTTTAATACTACATATACAGACATTCAAACACTGTTCTAACCATTTGGAATATCTCTCATGCACTCTAGACAGTTGCTTCTGAGGGGTGGAGAGTTTTCCTTCTGTTGTTTAGTTTGGTCTGTGTGAGGAGAGCACTTTGCTTCAGTGAGCTGTGCATGCACTGTTGGTAAGCCAGTGTTTTCAATGGCCTTTCTTTGCAGTGAAGCCCTCAGCCCAGCTATGTATATAGCTTCTGACACATGCCTGGACACCTTGCTAACCCGTCTGAACATGTGATGGAGTGCTTTGCACAATGTCCTTTCAGGCTTGCATCATTCCTTTCGATGTTGGATGGCAGTAAGAGCTAAAGTCAAATGCAGTGGCTTTGTGTGCAGAATCAAAATTCAGCTGCTCGTCCAGCCTTTAATCTTATTTGGTATTCTGGAGTGACATGAAACACTATTTATTGTTATAGAACATAATATCCATGCATGTAATATAAATATTTATTCTACAGGAGAAGTAGACTATTGAACCAAAGCTGATATCCCTCATCTCTGCTAAGCTGTTTCTCTTGTTGGCAGCCAGGGAGGTTTAAATTTTCCTGTTTCTTGATTTGCTATCACATTACTTTCTGAGCATATTTAGCATACAATTTATTTTTATATATGCTGTTCTCCATGCAGAACATCGTAAACTACTTTGCAGTCAGAGATAAACCAGAAAAAGAATTCTTTAGTTACGAACAGCGAGTAGCAGGCAGCCAAAGAGAGAAGGAACAGTGCATTAAGCTGCAGTAAAAAAAAAATGAAGGTTAAAACTTAAAAGTAGTAAAAATTCTAATCAACATTCTGAAATGATTCACTGCAGCCTCTTTCCAGAGATGCACACTGTAGTATGCTGCTTTCAGTGCTGATATTTGCAACTATCAGCATATGCTGTCTTCTGAATGCTGGAGCGGGGACATGAATGGGACAGAAAAAGAAGAGCTTTTCTGGGAATTGGATTAGATCTAGGGAAAGAAAAAAAGCACCACAGAACTGAATGAAAAAATATTAAGTGTGGTATTTATAAAGATCACAAATACCTGTTCGTGTTTAAAATACCTGCAGTTTGTTCCATTGCTGTTTTCAGGTCAGGGCTGATTCTTGCGATGATGCTCAAGTTGAGATTGATTCTGTGATTCTGATTCTGCTTTGGCAAGCAATTTGTTTGTTTGAAGTATTTGCCTAGGTATGTTAGAAGAAAGATATTTTATTTTTTTTAAATTACATTTTTTTTCCCTTCCCAGACAAAAAAAAAAGTGTTTACTCCATATAAATTAATAAAAGCATCCCATGCTTGGCTTTCTTCTACAGTCACAGCTGCTTTGAAATAGACAACGATGACTGTTATGCTTAGTTTAGCATAGCTGTTATTTACTGTGAAGAGGCATGTCAGCTCTTTTATGTAAGATGTAGTGTGCATGATCTACTTTTTCCTGCCAGAATTCTGCCATATACTGGTTTCCAAACTATTAGATGATACTACCTTTTAAAATTTTTTCTTTTCTTTTCTTTCTTGCATATAGACAACTGTCAGAGATGCGATTCACATAGAGTAAGAGTAATCTTTAAATTTAATCCTTAAAAGAAAAAAGGAACATCAGGGGACAGAAAAACATGTAGTCAGTGCCACTGTCAGTGTATGTCATTATCCTGCATGTCTTGAATTTCTTAATTTCTGGCATCCAGCTGGAGCTTAAAGGAGAAGGGACCTGTTATCTTCAATTCCCAAAGTGGCACAAGTTAGAACTTCTGAATGTTTTATTTGAAGAAGTTTGGAATATTTTGGTGCTTACATATTGTGTCAGACAGGATACACTAAACTGTATTCAAACATAAACTTTTTCATATTTCAGTGTATACTGTTTTTTGGGTTTGGGGTTTCTTTTTGTGTGTTCATTTTGTTTTTAATAAATCTCAGTACACTGGATCATGTTCAGGAAGTTTTAATTTCAGAGTGCTTGGCTGTAATTGACAGCATGTTTAGAACCTCAACCCAGTAACAGCAGAGTGCAGAGTTGTACTAATCAAGCATATTTTTTTTTTCTGACGATGTAATTTTTAAAATGCAGAATTAAAAAATGCCAGCAGAATTAAAGTGCTGACATTTCAAAATAAGCTTTCCACTTGTTGGTTATCATCAGCTGTGTGCCTCTATAAGTAGAGCAGACTTTTATCGTGTTTTGTTAATGTATTCTATATGAAGTTGCATGAAAGTGACATATCTGCCACCAGCAGACGAAAGCTAAACGCTGTCATCACCACGATTGCTTTGTTTTCTTAAATCAGCACTTTTTGCACCTCTTTGTCAGTGACAGGGTTTTGCCTTCGGCCTTTGGATAAAAATCAAACAAAATCATTCAGCACTGAAATTAAAATGGTGAAGATGCACAGAATGCCCCTGTGGCACCTTCAGATAACTCTTTAGCTGTAGTCGTTTGCAATAAATTATGTAGCAGTAGTTCTCATTACACTGATACATGCAATGGCTTTGAGATGCTTTTTCTTTTGTAACAATCTAAATTAAGGGAAATGTCATATTTCTTTTAATTCCCTCAACAAATCGTGGTGTAGTAGGAGATATGAGTTTCCCTCTCTGGAGATAATCAAAACCCACCTGGATGTGTTCCTGTGTGATCTGATATAGGTGATCCTGCTCTATAGAGGTGTTGGACTGGATACTCTTTCAAGGTTCCTTCCAGCCCCTGACATTCTGTGTGATATTGCAGAATCCTGATATCTTTATGTTGAACAAGTACTTGTTTAATGCTCCGAGTGCTTTTTATTGTGCATTATTTTAGGATGACCACCATTTAGATCATTGCACCTTCTAACTAGATGTCCCCATTCTAGACAAGATCTAGCTTGAAGCGCAAGTGTGACAAATGAAAGGTACAAAAAGGGGAAA
This sequence comes from Ramphastos sulfuratus, assembly GCA_013399055.1. NCBI lineage: Eukaryota > Metazoa > Chordata > Aves > Piciformes > Ramphastidae > Ramphastos > Ramphastos sulfuratus. Next base: position 201,043 of record WBNM01000032.1, on the reverse strand, counting down.
CAGAGAATAGTACAAGCTAAAGCTTGGCTATTTGTTACATGATTGTTTCCAAAAAGCTTACTTTTAAAATCAGCTATCCCCAGCTACTACTTAGCCATAACTGGTTAGAGATTTTTTTATTTTCCCTTTGCTTTTTTCCTTTTTTTATTTGCCCCCCCCCC
>WBNM01000032.1:119609-200859 GCA_013399055.1 Ramphastos sulfuratus | reverse complement strand
TTTTTTTTTTTTTCCTCTCCTTGGCTTCTAAGCAGAGGTGAATCTTGAGGATGGATTTGAAGAGTGAAAGAGATAGTGCAGATTGATTCAGGTCAGAGGCAGTTTTCTGTGTGCTTTGGAAAAATCTGTGCTCAACCATAGATCACTGTTGGCTGTGTGCTGGGATGCTAAGTTAGAATATAGATGTAGTTATCCACTTTGTATGCCTTTAACACATGAAACTCTGACAAGAAACTGAGGGAAGTACTTTGGATTTTCTGTGGGAGAGATGTGATTGTCCCTGGGAAGGGCTACTTCTTCTCTAAGAGGAGGGTAATAAATCATCTTCAGAAATTCGTTTCATTTGACTCCCCTCATTCTATTCTGGATAGGCTTAATCTCACAATATTGTAGCTAGATGTGGTGGTATTGCCTTATTTAGTAGGAGCAACTTCCTGACTTTGTTACTTAACTTTTTTTCTTCTTCCTCTCTGTCCTTGCTGCCATCGCCAGGCTTTGCACTCCTACTCAGGTAGCAGTAGCTCAAAGCTCTCCTGCATCTTAAAAAGCTTTTTATTGCCGTAACAGGTTGGTGTTTCCTGTTTCTTATTTCAACCTTCCTTTCCGAGCAATGGCTGATCACACCTTTCGCTATAAAAATGGTTTTCATCCTGGCTTATTTCACACATTCAGAAGCTATCTCATACTGTCAATTTTAGCTGCCCAAGTCGGCAGCTCTCCTCCTGCTATAGATTAGTTTCACATGCTCAGCTTAGTATAGATTAGTTTCATATTTCTGACCCAGCAAGATGCTGCCTGTCCTCAGCTGCTGTCACATTCTCTGTTCTACTCTCTCCTGGGAGAAAAACGAGTGACCACGAAAAGCAGTGCTGGAGATGCTGAATGTTTTCCCTGAGCAATGCAGTCTGACAGTTGCCCTATGCTATTTCCTGTCTCTGAGAGGTGCAGGCTTTGATTTTGTTAAGTGTGTCTTGTCCTGACCCTTCCTTCAAATGACCTGGCTGAAGGCTCCCCATTTCTGCTTGGACGTGTGAAGGAAATTACACTTCTGCTTCTTTTCTTCCAGAGACTGCATTTTTTTCTCCTTCAGATTAATCCTACAGATGCTCTTCAGCTGATCTGTTTCTCAGTGCAAGTCCTAGAAGCATTATGCTATCTCTGGTCATACCAGTTTCTCTTCTTTGAGAAACCCCACAGATTTCCACATCCCTTTCCAAGTAAGGTGTTCTCAGTGTGCACATGCATAGCATCTCTGCACTCATTAATATTGAGTACACTATGGAAATAGGCTTTGCTGAAAAATTGAAGCTGCTCAGATACAGTTCAGATAAAGACATTCAGTGAGAAGATAGGGCAGAGACAGGGTGCCTCACAGGAATTAGTGTATGGAAATGAATATCATCATAATGAAGCTGGAAGCCAGGTTCAGAAGTCTTTCCAGATACAGTCAGAAAGACCTGATAATATTGAAATGGCCTCTTTAATAGCAAGGGTTGATGATAACGCTTTCAAATCATGAATGACCAGAGGAGAAAGACAAAGTGATGTGGCTACAAGTGGTGGGCTATAGAGAAGTCATGGGTTTGATTTTCTTTGTTACTTCCACTGGTGTAAGAAGTAGATAAAGCCCAGTGGAATTTGTTGATGAAAACCGTGGGTCTTTTGCTGTCCATAACAGTAACGGATAACATTGAAGACTGAGTAACGAGTGAGTAACGATTAAATTTGGAGGGCAGTTATAAGGTAATACACATTACAGTTAATAAAAAATTCTGCTTTATGATGTGGGCTCATCAGCTGGAAATGACAGAGGAAAAAGGGTTAGGATTATTAAATCATATGAGTAAGAATGAGCAATGTGATGAAGCCATAGCCAAGGCAAATGTAGTCTTAGGAGTCATGGTATGAAATAGTCTACTAAAAATAGGGACTCACTCAGAATGTGAAAGATACTTGAGGAACCTGTTCTTGAAATCAGAATACCTTTTTTTTTTTTTTAAGAAGGATAACACAGATTATAACTAGAAAACAAAGAAAGCTTACCTACTGGGGGGAGGATAGAACAGTTTAGCTTGTTAAACCTAGCAAAATTAAGCCAAGAGAAGGGATATTGTTGCTCTCTATAGATACATTAGGCAGGTGAACAGCAAGAGCAGCTGCTGAAGCTGGAGGGTTGTGCTGGCACAGAAGGAAATGGAGATAAACTGGCTACAAATGAGTTGAAGCTGGCCATAAGGTATTTAACTATCAGAACTGTGAGCAACTTGTCCAGCTAGGGACAAAAATATCTTCATTATTTTTAAGACAGAACTTAATCATTTAATGAAAGAGAAGTTCATGATTTGATTGCAGGTGACACAGGAGTCTGAATTCAGAGAGGAAGCATTGTAGAGTCCGAATGGTCCTTTGTCTGTTTTCAAACAGGAACACCTAGTGCTGTAGGGTTAATTCTGTATTTGAACTGATGGACAAAAACAGTCTAGGATTTTTGTTTTTTCTAGGAAGTACTGGCATCTTGGATTTAGTGTGATACCTGTAGGGTTTGGGCTTTCACATAGTTACCTCCAATATTTAAAGAAATTGAGGAGGATAACACCAAGAAGAGCTGTTGCTGTAGTGAAATATTTACACATCATGAATCTACAGGAGCCAGATGTGAGGTTTCAGAATCTGACCTCAGTGTTTCAACAGAAACAAAAACAGTCTTTGTACTCTGTTGCTTCTTTAATATTTATAAATCAATGCATCATTAGGATCTGTGCGGTTATTAGAATGGATATGTCACATTCCCTACCTTGTTCCTGGCTATAGAGGGTATGGTACAGGGTTGTAATTGTCAGAGGGGCTGGTCACAAGTAGGCATTAATATATCTGAATGGCCATATTCCACCTTATCAATACTTGTAGGTATTTTAAATGTATGTAATGGGTGAGGCTCACCTGCTTCAGAAATATTGTAAAATACGTTTCATGGAATCATAAAATTGTTTCCATTGGAAAAATCCTCTGAGATCTCCGTGTCCAACTGTCAGCCTGACACCACCATGACCATTAAACCATATCCCAGAATGCCATGTCCACATGTTTCTTGAACACCTCCAGGGACAGTAACTCCACTCCCTCCCTGGGCACCTTGTTCCAATGCCTTGACCACTCTTGCAGGAAAGAGATTTTTCCTAATATGCAACCCAAGCCTTCCCTGGCACAACTTCAGGCCATTTCCTTTTGTTTTATCACCTCATACTGAGAAGTAGCCTCACTTGGCTACAATCTCAGGGAATTGTACAGAGCAGTAAGGTCTCTCCTCAGCATCCTCTTCTCCAGACTAAACAATCCCAGTTTTCTCAGCCACTCCTCATAAGACTTATTTCAAGCAGCTTTACCAAACATAACTGTAAAATCTTGACAGTATTAATTTATCTTGACAGTAAAATAATAACCAACTGATTAAAAAAAGAAAAAATTATTCACTTCCCCACCCCTTCCAATAAAACCCCTGAGACACACACTTCCCTCCCAAAACCACCCAATCCCACAAAAAAAACCTTGCAGAAACAGATTTTTCTTTTCTTCCCAGAATGGAAGTAGTAGGGAGGTAATTATACAGATAACTTAAGATACTTTATCATTCTCCAGAGTTTGTACCAGACTAGAACAGAATAGAAATCAACTATTTAGATGGTAGGCATCCAGAGAAAAGGTGCTCTGGCACGTATATATCCTCCTGGGCTGAGTGTGGCAAGAGCAGAAGTTTATGCTATCTTCTACTTGTGTGGTCTAGTGTCAGCATAGCTGAAACAAAAGACAGTATTTTGTAACTTTTTCCTTTTGTTTCTACTTTTTTGTTGTTGGTATTAAAAAAGGAGATTTGAATAAATTCCTTCAAATAGGGCAAAACTTGTGCTTGGACTAGATCTCCCTAAATGGTACACACATTTGTTCCAGAGAACGTACATGTTCCCAGTTTAGTATCTGTGGTGTCACTGTAGTGGCTCNTGTTTTTTATCTGGGGAGAGAGTGAGTGCTGTTGGCCCCTTTTGAGCTTTTCTTTGTCTGGGGGGGTGGGAAGATTTGATTGCTGTATTATTTCTACATTGTGTATAATTGTAAATACATGTAAATGTATTTTGTATAGATGTCCATAAATTTAGCTTTGCTGTAAAATACAGCTTTATCTTGCTTCCAATACATCTGAGCTGGTCTGGTAAATTTTAACTGCAGGGGGAGGGGGGCAGGGAACGTCCCCAACCCACCACAGTCACTGGAAGAGTATTAGCTACACCAGTTCCTCTGTCAGTTGCTAGCACTTGAAATCACAGCAGTAGGGACACTCAGTAAGTAGATTACAGTACAGCCCCAAACCAGTAGGAGTTTCAAATAATGCATTAAGAAAGCCTTAGCACATTTGAGTTGCTATCCTTCCAGCTTGTTACACGTAGTGCCACTTTGACAGGCATTTTGACAGAAAGTGCCTGCAGGTCATCTTTTGTTACAGGCTGTAGAATATGTGAGGAAAAAAAAAAAAATTAGAACTGATGAGAAGGACGTATCATGTCCCATGAGGGAATATGAATGAGTTTTGCTGTCTTTTCTTCAGTTCAGTTAGCCCTCTGCATGTTCAACTGTGATTTTATTTTACATTTCCTTCTACTCCTGCGATGGCTTTGCACATCATAGAATCATAGAATGGTAGAGGTTGGAGGGGACCTCCAAATATCATGGAGTCCAACTCCCCCTGCCAAAGCAGGATCACATAGGGCAGGTCACACAGGAATGACATCCAGTCTTCTTGAAACTCTCTGGAGGAGACTCCACAACCCCTCTGGACAGCCTGTTCCAGTGCTCTGTCATCCTTACAGCAAAGAAGTTTTTCTTCATGTTAAGGTGGAACTTCCTGTGTTCCAGGAAGTATTTGCCTGTCCTTCTTGAACCAGATTCAATACTCCAGATATGGTTACAGAATGTTAGGGGTTGGAAGGGACCTTTGAAAGGTCATCTAGTCCAACCTCCCTGCCAGAGCAGGATCACCTACAGTAGGTCGCACAGGAACACATCCAGGCAGGTTTTCAATATCTCACCAGGACGGAGCAGAGTGAGAGAAGAATTCCTCTCGAGCTGCTGGCCGCACTCTTCTCAATGCACAGCAGGATACCCTTAGTCTTCTTGGCCACAAGGGTACGTTGGTGTCCTGTGGATAACTTCTTGGCCAACAGGACTCCAAGGTCCTTCTCTGCAGATCCGCAGGTCAGCCCTTAACCTGTGCTAGTGCACGGTGTTGTTCCTGCCCAGGTGCAGGAACAACTACACTTATTCTTGCTGAACCTCATTAGGTTCCCCTCTGTCCAGCTATCCAGAGTGCCCAGATCTCTCTGAACTGCTGCACAGCCTTCCAGAGTATCAGCTAATCCTCCCAGTTTCGTATCATCAGCAAACTTGCTGAGGACACTCTCTGTCCCCTCATCCAGGGCATTGATGGAAGATGTTGAATAAGAATGGCCTAACCCCTAGGGAACACCACTAGCTACAGGCCTCCAGCTGGACTCCACTGTTGATCACAACCCTCTGAGCTCTGTTGTCTAGCCAATTCATGATCTGTTTCACCATTTACTCTTCCAACCCACTCTCTCTGAGCTTACCTGCAAGGATGTTGTGGGAGGCACTGACGAAAGATTTGCTAAAGTTGAAGTCACACCATCATAGAAGGCTATCAGATTAGTCAGTCCATGTTCCTGATAACCTTCTTGTCTTGCATGTGCTTAGAGATGACCTCCAGAATAAGCTGCTCCATCACTGTTCCAGGGATGGAAGTGAGGCTGACTGGTCTGTGTTTTTCTGGATCTGCCTTCTTTCCCTTTTTGAAGACAAGTGATATTGGCTTTCCTGCAGTACTCAGGCACCTCTCCCATTTTCCATGATCTTCTAAAAATGGTGGAGAATGGTAGAGCAAGAACATCAGCCAGCTCTCTCAGCATTCATGGGTGCATCCTGTTGTGGCACATGGAATTTGCATATTCAATTTACCCAATCCTAGTTGGACAATAGAGAGTGTTCTTTCTACCAGGCTTTCTCTCTTACTTCAGGGTCTGGGATTCCTGAGGGCTAGTCCTAGCAGTAAAGACCAAAACAAAGGTGGCATTTCATAACTCTGCCTTCTCTGCATTCCATGTTCCCAGAGCACCCACTCCATTCAGCAGTGGACCCTCATTTTCCCTATTCTTGCTTTTACCACTAATGTATTTGAAGAAGTCCTTCTTCTTCTTTCTTACTTCACAGAATCTCAGAATTAACCAGGTTGGAAAAGACCTCTAGGATCATCGAGTCCAACCTATCACCTAACCCTCCTAATCAACTAAACCATGGCACTAAGTGCCACATGCAACCTCCTTTTAAACACCTCCAGGAATGGTGACTCCACTACCTCCCCAGACAGCCCATTCCAATGGCCAATCACTCTTTCCATGAAGAATTTCTTTCTAATGTCCAGCCTAAACCTGCCCTGGCACAGCTTGAGACTGTGTTCTCTTGTTCTGTCACTGGGTGGGTACCTGGGAGAAGAGACCAACCCCTGCCTGACTACAACCTCCTTTCAGGTAGTTATAGACAGCAATCTTCCTTTTCCAGATTTAATTCTCCCAAGTGACCACTCCCTTTTTCTACATACTGCAAACTGCTTTCTTCCACATAACTTCTTTTCAGCAGCTCCTAGCTCATTCATACAAGAGTCCTTTCTCCTTAATGATTTTTTTTTTTTTTTTTCCACTCAAGGGGATGCATGTATCTTGGGCTTGGAGGAAATGATGTTTGAATATTAGCCAGCTCTCTTGGGCATCCCTTACCTTCTAGAGCCTTGGCCAATATGATCCCCCCAAGAAGACATTTGAAGAGGATAAAATTAGCTCTGCTGAAGTCTGGGGTTGCAATCCTACTTATTACTCTGCTTCTTCCTCATATGATGCTAAACTCTACCTTGTCATGATCGCTGCTGCCAAGGCTGTTCCCAACTGGACCTTCTGTGTTCATTAACACAGAGTCCAACAGTGCACCTCTCCTTGTTGATTCTTTAGCCACCAGCATCAAGTTGTTATCACCAATGTAGTGCAAGAGCAATGGGGGCTGAGCATGTCTACCTGTGTGGCTTTCCAATAAATATCAGAGAGATCAAAGTCATCCATGAGTACTAGGGCATGTGATCTTGTGGGTACTTCTAGCTGTCTACAGAAAACCTGATAAACTTCATCTTCCTGACTTGGTGGTCTCTTAGTAGCCCCAACAGTTTTGCCCATATTTGTGCACCCCTTCATTCTTTCAGCACCACCTTCCTGTGATGAGATATTAATAACCAGTTATTAATTATGATTATTAATAGATCTGAATATTAATTTTTATTATTAATATTGAAAAATTCGGGGGGAATTCCCTCAGATTCTTTGGATTTTCAGTTGACAGGAAATATTTGCACAAAGGATATTTATTAACACAGAATTAAACAATTTAAACAATCAGAACTTGGAAAAATAGGAACACGAAACAGGAAAGATTCTAACTGTGATGCAGAGGCTTAGCATTAACCCTAGCACATGGCACTCACGATGCCTTGGATCCCTGAGTAAGTTTCCCATATAAGAACGCTTCCAAAACTCACAATAATGACCCTGTGGTAAAATACAAAATATTCCAGGCAGAGCAGGGGAAAGAGAGTTGCAGACGAGTTGCTGCTGAGCCAGTATAAGCTGCAAACATGTGGCCACAGCGATTCCCAGGTAACGAGCCACTAAAGGGTGCTGCAGAGAGATGATCTCTGTAGACAGCTTGTGTAGAAAAGGCTACTGTGTAGAAAGGTGGCGGCTTCTAAATCACCCCCCCTTAAATAGACCAATTTGGAAGTTAAACTGACCAATAGGCATTTAGCATTCTTGTTCTGCCCAATGCATTCAAAGCTTCGTGCCTCGTGCAACCACGCAGGCACGCTGAGGGGCTGCACCGGACACCTGACACCTAGTGTTAAGTTCCTAGCCTCAAGGCTTCGTTTTGCTCAATCTACTTCAACTTCAGGACCCTGAACAGAAGGAGGACTGAGCGAGGGTTCAAACCAGCCTGACAGGATTTATGCCTACCAGGACACTTCCTCCCCACCCTAGGTAGATTTAGCTCAGTGCATTCCAGTTGCTCTTGCATATGAAAAGCAACTCCACCACCTCACCTTGTTCATCCATCTTTCCTAAAAAGTGCATAGCCATCTGTGGTACTATAGTGTTCCACAGAATGAAGCTCTGAACCACTTCATATCCTGTTAAGGGTGTTGAACTATTGACAGAGCTGGTGAAAGACTGGTAGATGGTACCATAATCCTTGGTTAGCAGGGCTGCTGGTGTTGGGAATAGAGTAGATTGCTCTCAAGTCTGTAATAAAATCTTTATTTACACATAGTATTTTTACAGTTCTTGTTAGAAATGAGTCAGTGTTTTCCAATTTTCTCCACTTAACCTGTAACCTCCTGAATAAATGTTTCTGAGCAGAAGGTTTAACAAATGCAAATTTCCTTTCAGAATTCCCAGGAGAGTTTTCCTATAGGTGAAAACTGAGACAATGATACAAGGTGCTTCTGAGGACAGCTGATAATGTCTGTTAAATGCTTTGGTAGCTTTATGTGGGGTTCTGTAATGAACTCTTTCAGTGGGAACATGGAGATGTTGTTATTAAAACACTCCCATTATGCAGTCTAATAGCTTGGGTGGAGTTCTAGAGGGATTTTGCTTGTTTTGTTTTGACAGAATGGAATACTTTTAACAGAAGGCAGTGCTGGAAATGAATCATCTTGTAGGATAATGCTGAAAAGGGCTTTCTTGTGAATCTGAACAGAACTGGCTCAAGTACTTTAAAAATGGTGTGGAGACTTTCCATTAAAGTTGCACAAGTGGCAAAAGATCAGGGATGTGTACACTTAAGTAGCATTAATGAGGATGAACTTTGCTCATGTGCAGGGATTTTTGATAAAGTAAAAATTGGAAAGTTATTGTGTTTAAACCATTTTTATTAAAAAAAAAAAAAAAAGAGGTTGGAAAATCTCTTCCGTCTGGTGGTAAAAAGACAGCACTTTTCACCTTTTCACCTTGCAGACATGTGCTCCACTCAGTTCCTTGGTTTGTATGGACACATCCCAAATAAAATACTTCTATGTAACCAAGAAAAAAAACATGGATGATACTGTAGTTATTCTGAAAATCCTCATGGATCTTATACTCATTTTCTGAGCTATGTTCTCTCATCCCTTCCTGTTTTACTTCCAGGACTGTCATCAGTGAAACAAGATACTGACAGGTGTGTGGGAGTGTCTAGAGGATGCTCCTTCCCAGACCTTTACTCTCAGCTGAGGTGGCAGCAGAACCAGTTGTGTTCTTGTGAGCCTCAGGCAGCATCAGAGGAAAATGATTAGAGAAAGTGGCTTTTTGTGGTATTACATTTTTTAAAGAGGGAGAAAAGAGACATAACATTACTGTGTGAAGATGTCACATCTTGTGTTATTCTCTCTCTCTTTCTCTCTCTCTCTCTGTTGTCTGCTGACGTTTTTCCTAGAGTTTCCCATAGAGGCTTTTTCTGTAGTGGTCAGAAATCATTATCATTTGACAACTGTTTGCCTCTGTGAAATGAGGCTGAATAGTCCAGTGCCAGGTATCCATTTCACAACACAGAAAGCGCTATCATCGTTGGCAGTAATTAGTGTGCTTGCCAGCGGCCTTGCAGGAGATGTGAAGGATTGAATGGTCAGGAGGGAAATGGTCACTTTTTGGGCTCTCTGTGGAGAGATATGTTGGCAGAGCATTAAGCTTCATGTCATAAAAGTGGATGAATGGTGGATGAATCTCCCTTTCAGGCTTTTGTCATTTATTTTAGCTCTTTTTTTTTTTTTTTTTAATGCATACAAAATGAAGACCTTGTGATAGCATTAATAAGTGTTAACCGGGGTCTATTTGCATCCCAAAAACTTGTCTCTGACTTTCAGCTTTGGGGAGATCCTTTGGCGGCCTTATTCCAGCTTTTCAGTACTTAAAGTGAGCCTATAAGAAAGATGGGAACAGGACAAGGGGTGATGATTTTAAACTGAAAGAGTGGAGATTTAGACCACAGATAAGAAAGAAAGATAGATAGATAGATAAATATATGCGTGTGTATATATATATATTTTTTTTTTTATGATGAAGGTGGTGAAAAACTGGCACAGATTCCACAGAGTAGTAATGGATGCCTCATCCCTGGAAACATTCAAGGTCAGGTTGGATGGTGCTCTAAGTGACCTGATCTAGTTGAAAATGCCTCTGCTCACTGCATTGGAGCTGGGCTAGGTGAGCTTTAAAGATCCTTTCCAACTCAAACTATTCTATGATCCTTAGACAGCTGTCCGGCAAGATCGGCAAATAGAATAGTGTTTGGGTAACACTGACATTTAGCTTGTGCTTCCTTTGCACACATTGAAAATAAAGAGGAGGGAAAACAGAATGCTTTACTGAGCAGTCAGTGAAATCACTTGTGCCTCTGTACCCATTAGGAAGAAGGCCCGGATCATCCTGACCTGTGGTGAATGTTCTGGGTGTTTGCAGTGTTGTGAATGGCATTGAAATTTACTCTTACACCTCTCCAAATCTCAAGCAGAGCAAAAACTGGTAGTGGTGGTGATGGCTTGTCATCTGGATCCGCATTTTAGATTTGTATGTCACATCAATATGAAGCAGAAAATTAACATATAATGTCCTAGCATGTATAATTTAGGGAGGACCAATTCCAAGATCTGTAGCTGATGTAGCCCATTATGTCCCATTTTATGACCTGTTTTCCGTTGCTTTAAAGTTTGCCAGGCATTCACTAGCTGGTTGGGTTTTTTTTTCTCTGGGATGCACAGATGGCATGTGCTTTGGACAAATAGCAGATAAGGAGAAAAAGATGCTGTTGTTTCAGGGAGCTTCATAAGGATGTTGTGTCACACCATATGTAGCAGAATCGAGAAGATGGGGGTTAAAAAATGATAGATGCTTGTAAAAGAGAGGAAGAAGCATGTGGTGGCCAAGAAAGCTGCCTTGAAAACTAGAGCCTGTCTGGGCCTGTGAATGAGTCATCCTGCATGACTTTAACAGAACTTCTTCACGTGTCTGAGGAGAAATGTTAAGGTCTAGTTTTCAACAGCTAAACTGCTAGAGTCAGCATTACTGAGAAAGCTAAGTTACCTCAAATAGGATGCTCCTAAATAGCAGACATTTTAGCTTCTCCTCGTCCTCGCTTTTGTGTCTGTAAGTTGTATTGCAATATTGCTTCTTCGCTCTGCTGACATAAATCCACGAATATCTGTAAAGCTGGGAAAAGCACCATCCTTGGATGCTAGGCAGAAGTTAACATTGTTTAAGAATAACTTCAATAGCATGCAGTTAGAGGGGTGGGGATGTAGGGAAAAGAGTAGTCACATCTTTAGTTTCTGCTCTAATTCAGAGGTACAGAATATTAAAACTTTTTGTGAGCATTAGTGTTTGTGTACTGGTTAAAGAACACACAAATACAGTATCCAATTGCATGATTGTATGATTCAACTTATTTAGGTCTTTCTGTCTGAGTGCTTTAGCAGAGTTTGTGTGTATTTAAGGCAGTGAGCAGAGCAAACAGGAAACTACATTTCCTGCATAAGGACATAGGGCAGTGTCAAGAGCTAGTTACCAAAGGTTTGTGCAGGTGCATTCTTGTAAGCAGAAGGTGGATTATCTTTACTGCGTAGTGTGGGCTGCCAAATAAATGTTATGGTCTTAGTGAATGACAGGACATACACAGGAACCGTGTGGCTGCATTAAAACTTGCAGGCTATCAAAGTGATTTGCTACAAGAATGAGACATTCATTCACTCACCTTGGGGAGAGTCTATATGACATTTGGGAATTTGTTAACAGCGTGACAAAGCTTGCGCTTGCATGAGGACAATAGAAAAGGATTTGTGCATTTAATCTCTATTGTCACTTTTCCTGATCTGAGTTCTGAATGGCTGCTATTATCTTTTGCCTATTGAACTGCAAAAATGTTTTCCTGGGTACTGAATGTGCATTGAGTCCTATTTTTCAGGCTACAGGGAAACGACCGATCTAATACAAGGCATGTGGAGTGGAACAAGTATCGTACTGTATGCAACTTACTCCCCGATGCCCGTACAGTTAGTTAAACATCCATAATCACCTGGTATTTACATGGACAATTCTTGTATTGAGTCCATGGAAACACTTAGAGAAGCATCTGAAAGATGTGATGAATTTGCAGGGCGTTTGCTTCTAAAGTGTTCGTTGTTTAGAAGGAGCGATTAGGTGACTCCTGAGACAAGTGAGATTTTTCCATACAGCTCCCCAAATCTGAGAAAGGCAGCTGGGGATACAGGGTAGGATGTGGAAGGCCACATTCCTGACCATGTAGGCATAATGCATTCCTGTGTGACCTGCACTACATTATGGTCCTGCTGTGGCAGGGGAGTTGGACTTGATGATCTCCGGAGGTCCCTTCCAATCCCTGACATCCTGTGATCCTGTGATAATAGCAACATGATTCTGAAAATGAGGACAATGTAGCATTTAGTAACAGACAAACTCACCACAAACCCTTTATAACCCCAAAGAAACTTACTAGCACCATGTGTGTCCAGAGTCAAATCAGGAGTTACACGTGTTTATGTACCTTTTAAGTGTTTATACCTAACATAGTTGTAGTGATTGATACAAGAGCACTGTAGTAGGTCAGGGAAGGGAAGTGGGGAGAGGTTTCCTTCCATTGTGAGAGCAAGGAGAGTTGCTCAGTTATCACTCAGTGCTGGCACTGTGTCTTACAGAGACACGTTTTCATCTCTAAGGGAGGAAAGCAATGATTATTTTATTAGGAAAAAATATGGAGACCATCTTCTGGATAAGGAGAGATTAGAGTGCATTTTGGAATAAAAGATCAGATCTGTCTGGACACCTGGGAAACTTCAAAGGAGAGATTAGCTATAAAGGCTTGCCTGCTCAGGGAAGATGGAGCCACGTGAGGGTGAGCTCTGACAGGTGCTTCCAAGGGTTTTCTTTTATTGGAAGCTCTCCATGGGGGAACTCCCTTACAGGAAAATTTTCTGACAAAACTCAGATGTTGGCACTGTCTGGCAGATTCAACCTCAGGCGTAAACTATGCATAGAGAATGATACCGTGCGGTGAGCAGAGATGTATAAAAGAGACAGTATAATTAAAGAATTGCTTTACTTTCATTTCTACACCTGTGTCTTCAGTATAAAGTTGTGTAACTGCACTGCTTATTTTGAATATTCCAAATAAAATGCTTTTATTTCGGTTCACCTTAAATCGGCATTAAGCCGTAACACCGTTTTAGCTACATGAGCCAGATGGGAAAGCCTGCTACCATGGGAGTCAGGAGGGGAAGGAGTGTTGCACAGTGAGCCTGGCACCCATTTGTAAAATACCAGGGTGCCTATACGAAAGCAAAGTCTTCAGGGAGCATGCTGCACATGCTTCTAGTCTAAAGATTCTTTTATTTATCCTTTTCTTGTATTTTAGGAGCACAGCATGGCCAAACTACTGAGCTGGGGGATATTCTTTGATTTGTCTGGATTTGGTTCCAGCAAGTGTGACTTAAAGATGATTAAATGGACTAAGCTTTTGGCCTGGTTCTATTATAGTTTCATTACAGAAGCCTGAATTGAATGTAGTAAAAGGCAAGCTCTGCTTTTACCTAGGAGCCTTGTAATGTGGAGCGAGCCATAGCCTACAATTCACAGTTTGTTAGAAAGGGGTTGCTAGGACCTTGAAGTGAAAAATATGTACATGAGTAGAATCCTATCTCGCTGCTTTCTGTTTGAATTCACCCAGCCTAGAACGGCTGAGACAAGCTGCTGATTGTTTTCTAGCCTGCCTTGTCAAACTTTGCTTTACATGCATGTGATGCCATTCCATTAAAAGCTTTTAGGACTGCAAGCCTTGCTTGTATTCCTGCATTTGCCAAAAACAACTGTCCCTTCCTCGTTTTTATTAGTATTAGCCAGAATTTATGCTTTCGCTGCTTTGATTTGAGCATTAGAAGCTGTAAGAATTAGTGTAATAAAGTACATTTTCTTCTTTATTTATAAAGGGCATTTTTAGTTTTATTGGGAAAGGTGTTTGTGCTAATTGCCTGTCAAACCCTAATATTTCATTTTTAGCTCCTCTGATAACCTCCTAAAAATGCTGCAAGTTTCCTCCCTAGGGCAAATAGTAGTATTATTGAAACTAACACTTAATTTAAAGTAAAATAGCTGATCTGTAAAATGATAAATACTACTTTCCCTGCAGCATTAGGTGTGGGCTGTGGACTGCCTTCACGCATTTGTTGTGGTGCTTAGGACAGTAATGTGCCATATCAAAAAAGGGTGAGCAATGCTCCTAGGTACCTGTGGATACTGTGCCAGGGGACATTTAGATTGGATACTAGGAGAAATGTCTTTACTGAAAGAATGGTCAGGCACTGGAATAGGTGGCCCAGGAGGGTGTTGGAATCACTGTTCTTGGAGGCACTTGGGGATGTGGTTTAATGGCCGTGGTGGTGTTAGGTTGACGGTTGGACTCTGCTCTTAGAGGTCTTTTCCAAGTGAAACAATTCTATGATGCTACAATATGGTAAACTTGTGACTGAACTTGCAATTACCTAAATGATCTATTGTGGTCATTGCACCATGAATCCCTAGGTTTGTAATAGAAGAGTATGAGATGACATCATAAATGTCTCTTCTGCTGTACCTGTCTTTTATGGCAGTGAACCAGATGGGGATGTGGGCTTCAACCATGCAGACATTCACTGTAGCATGATATTAAGTGGTAGGAAGAGACAATAGTACTGCTTTTTTGTTATAGCAGTATGAATGGTTGCCAAAAAACACTTCTAGAAATCAATCCATTCACACCTATAAATTCTAAGCATTTAGACCAATTTAGTAGTATTTTGATTAACTCTTATTCCTTTGATTTTTTTTTTTCTGTGCAGTCAAACATTTTAGGGAGTCTTTTTGCTTTTCTCCATATTTTGTTTTTAAAAAGGATGGCCATCACATAGATCTACCCTGCTAGTTGGGAAAGAGAAAATACTTTACTTTTTTTTTTAATCTTGTTTTTGTCCTTATTGAAGGCTATTGGGGAAGTTTGGAAAAATATAAAAGGTCAGTTTTTCCCAAGGAACACGGTATGATCTGGTAAATTTGCACCTGCCTAGTGGCAATGTTACATTACAGGCAAGTTTATTGAAAGTTAAAAAAAAAAAAAAAAAAAGTGTACATGTTTGATCTCTCAGAGGAACTTGAAATGGTCATCCAGAAGAAGCCAGTGGGTAATCACACTAGTACTAAGTCTCCTTACTTAAGCTGCTTGGAACTCAACTGGCCTCAGGCACAACTTACTCATCTTATTAAGGGAGAAGGGGGAAAGTCAGTGTACATTTTCATAACCCTGAAAGGAGTCAGAAATTTTTAGGGGTTTCATCCAACCTTAGGGCTAATGCTGCTTACTTTGTGCTGTACGATCGTAGTTACTGTTCCCCAAAGCAGCAAAGACAAATGGAGTGGAAAGGCTGTGAAGCTGCAAACACCGAAGTAACCAAAGACCTTGATTTTCCTACTCTTTAAAGGAAATCTTAGAGATTCATTTTTACTTGGCCTCATTAAACTTCATACAGTTCGTTCTTGCCCACTCGACTAGCCTGCAAAGGTCTTCCTGGAGGGTGGCTCTCTCTTCTAGGGTGTCAACTTTCCCACTTGTTTTTGTCTTGTCAGCAAATTTCATCAAGGTGTTCTTAATTCAAATATCTAAATCAGTAATGAAAATATTGAACAGCATTGGGCCCACTATTGATCCTTGGGGAACTCGCTAGTGACAGGTTGCCAGTCTGAAAGAAAGATACCCTCTGGGTATAGCCTCTCAGCCAGTTCCCTACCCACCACACAGACCACATCTAAGTCACAGCATACTAGCTTCTCAAGGAAGAAGCTGTGAGAGACCTGAGAGAGCCTTGCAGAGATCCAGATAGACATGTCCATCGCTCGCCCTGCATCAACTGAGCATGTCACCTTGTCATAGAAAGCGATCAAGTTTGTCAAGCACAACCTAGCCCTGGAGAATCCATGCTGCCTTTTCCCTGTTGCCTTTTTCAGTTTACATGTAATAGTCTCCAAGAGGATTTGGTCTATAACTTTCCCAGGGATTAACATTAGGCTAATGGGTCTATAATTACCGTGGTCCTCCTTGGAACCTGTTTTGTAGATAGTGGTGACATGAGCCTTTTTCCAGTCTTCAGGCACATCACCTGACCTCTATGATGTTTCATACAGTTGGTCCGGAACATTCAAGTTGGAAAAGCCCCTCAGGATCACCAAGTCCAACCTGTATCCCTACTCCACAAGGTTCACCCTAAACTGTATCTCCAAGCACCACATCCAAATGACCTTTAAACATATCCGAGGTTGGTGACTCCACCACATCCCTGGGCAGCCCATTCCAATGCCTGACCACTCTTACTGGGAAACTTTTTTTCCTGATACCTAGTCTAAACCTACCTAGTCTCAGCTTGAGGCCATTCCCTCTTGTTCTATCACTATTTACCTGTGAGAAGAGACCAGCACCAACCTCTCCACAACTTCCTTTCAGGTAGCTGTAGACAGCAAGGAGGTCTCCCCTCAGCCTCCTCTTTTTTTCAAACTCCCCAGCTCCCTCAGTTGCTTCTCATGAAATTTATTCTCCAGGCCCTTCCCCAGCTTTGTTGACCTCCTCTGCACTCGCTCCAGCACCTCCACGTCACTCCGGTAATGAGGTGCCCAAAACTGAACACAATGCTCAAGGTGTGGCCTCTCCAGAGCTAAGTACAAGGGAACAATCAGCTCTCCTGCTGGAGTCCAACCCAGGATGCTATTGGCTCCCTTTGTCACCTGGGCACATTATGGAGAGTAGCCTCGCAGTGACATTGGCCAGTTCCTTTGACACTCTTGGGTAGATGGTGCCTGAGCCCATCAGTTTGTACAGGTCAAGCTCTTGTAATAGTTTACATGCCAACTCTTCTCTTACTGATGGCAAGTCTATGTCTGTATCAGTCTGAATTTTTGTTCATGTGTCCATGGCCCCAACAGTGGTGGCAAAGATGGAGGTGAAGGAGGTGTTGATGATATGCCTTTGCAGTGTGGTTGGTCATTAGTTCACCTCTGTTACATAATAGTGGGCCAATACTCTCCTCCTGTTTCTTCTTCATTTTGATATAACCAAAAAAGCCTTTCTTGAAGTGTCAGACATCCCTGGCCAATTTCAATCCAAATTGAGCTTTTGCTTTCCTAACTGCATCTCTACACACCCTGGCGATGCCCCTGTAATTTTCCATTTTCTGTCTTTTGTAGGTTTCCTCTTTGGTTCTGAGCAGTCCCAGAATCTCACAGTTAAGCCAAGGGGATCTCTTACTCCTCTTACTTTCCTTGCTTTTGGTGGGAATGAACAAGTTTTGTATGTGTAAGAGAGTGTTCTTGAAGAATTTCCAGCACTCGCTGGCTCCTTTATTCTCCATGGAAGCTTCCCATGGGATCCCTTCAAGTTGAGCCCTGAGCAAGCTGGATTTTGAAATTTTCACAGGAATGTATCAATGTATGCCTTGAGTCACAGAAAGGGCAAAAGATATGACTTTAAAAATATGATCCTCAAAATGTACAGGAGGCATTTTATTTGCATCTTTTCTGCTTGAAAGCATCTGAAGCCAAACAAGTTGTGAACTACCCTAAGTCTGCTTTTTTTTTTTTTTTTTTTTTTTTTTTGCCTAATGTTGCATGCATGATGCTATTAGTAGAATGTTAACTTCTTTTGAGGGACAGCCCAAGCTCTCCAGGATGTCGTGCTTAAAATCTGGAATGAGATTATTTTTATTGCCAGCAAATGCAGCTAAAGGGTATGGAAGGATTTAGTTTTTCATGATACAACTGTTTTCCATCTCCTCATTGAACCAAGCTTGTTTTCTTTATTAAGTTCATATAGTGACTTATTTTAAACTTTCTTCAGCCTAGCATGCAATTAAACTCTATGCTTGTAAAATGAAATGTCAGTTGAATCAGAGTTTTACCAATAATAGAAGATACTGGTTGTTTGGTTTGGGGTTTTGTTGTTTTGTTCCATCCCTCTCCTCTCCTTTGTTCCTTTTTTTTTTTTTTTTTTTAATTTTTCCCTTTTTTGCCTTGCCTGTAAATATTTTTCTGATCTCAAATGATGGTAAAATTGCCTGTTGATTTTTCTGGACTATGGAATGTCTCTTGGAGCACCAGAGTTCAGAATTTTTTTATCTGTCCCTTCAGTATTTGCAAGAGTATAATTATCTTTTCTGAGAAAGAACCTGGTGAAATAATTGCATTGTAATTTGGGAACCTGATTCCTCTTCTTTATAGTCTGCTAATCCAGCTGAGACTCCATTCACATTGCACTGAAGGCTTTAGCTTGTATTTTGTTCCAGCTCTTTTTTTGTTTGTAACTGCTCACCGTTGATTGCTTTAAATGTTTCTCCTTTCATTGAGATTGCACTTTGTTTTCCATGCGTTCTTTTGCAGCTTTCTAGTATCCTTTCTCATATTCCTAAGTAATTTTGAGAACCCAAATGCCTTGCCCAGCATGTTGCTGTTGATGTGAATGCTGTGTGCAATTAGAGGATTTTCTTGTTTCTGTTGAGTTCCATCAGAAAATCTGATGAAACTACTGGTGATCCAGTTTGGCTCGCATCGGCAATAGTGTGGCCAGCAGGATCAGGGAAGTCATTCTTTCCCTGTACTCAGTGCTGATTAGGCCATAACTTGAGTATCGTGTCCAGTTGTGGGCCCCTCAATTTAAGAAAGATGTTGAGATGCTTGACCGTGTCCAGAGAAGGACAAGGCTGGTGATGGGCTGGAGGACTGCCCTATAAGGAGAGGCTGAGGGAGCTGGGATGTTTTAGCCTGGAGAAGAGGAGACCTTATCGCTGCCTACAACTACCTGGAAGGAGGTTGTACCCAGATGGGGGTTGGTCTCTTCTCTCAGGCAACCAGTGACAGAATGAGGGGACAGAGTCTCAAGCTGTGCTAGGGCAGGTTTAGTCTGGATGTTAGGAAGGAGTTCTCCACAGAGGGACTGATCGGCATTGGAATGGGCTGTCCAGGGAGGTGGTGGAGTCCCCATCCCCGAAAGTGTTTAAAAAGAGACTGGATGTGGCACTTGGTGCCATGGTCTAGTTGATTAGGTAATGTTGGTTTGATAGGTTGGACTTGATGATCTCGAAGGTGTCTTCCAACTTGACTGATTCTGTGATTCTCTGAACTCATGCTTTAGTCAGCATTTGCTTATTTAAGGAGATCAAGACTGATTTTCAGAAGGACAATTGAGACTGTTGTCAGATTTTATTGCTGAGCTCAAAGGACCAAACACTAGCTGTACAGAGAGTACATCAGTGGAGTTGTTCTGATTTTACTCCATGACTGAAACCAGAATCTAATCAAACTTTTTCTACTCTGCTGTCTTCATCATCGTAGAGAAATGTTATGTTTGACAGTCATGGGTCAGAGCTCATCTGTCTACATTAGAAAGACATTTTTCACTCTGTCAAAAATTTTGCAGGTTTGCAAGCAACAACAACTGTTTGTTTTTCAGAGAAAGTGTTGTTTTTGTCTTTTTGCAACTGCTAAGTTCTCCAGTACTGACCTAGGGCTGAGTGTCTGTTCCTAATTGTCTGCTCAGAGCGTGCCAAATATTGTGAACAACGTAGCAGCTGAACTTAGAAACGTCCTCTGTCAGGGAATTTTTCTTTTCTGAGAAAGAGAATCATTGGAAATAATTTCTCTTGGAGGTGCTTTCTCTCCCACAACTACGTTCCCTACAAACTTTAGACCCAACACTGCCCTAAGTTTTCATTTCTCCGTGTTTTATTATTAGTAAATGTCTGTTCACAGTTGTGAGATGATTTTCCTTTGTGAGTTCATCAACTTGTATTGTTGCATGGCTGGTTTGATGACTGTTGGAGCTGGTGTTTCAGGCCCAGGAGGATGTGAACCACTGCGTAATCCCAGCTCACGATTTGAATTATGCATATAACTATTGGCTGCCATCTCCCATTTAACGGTGTACTTCCAGATAATCAGCCTTCTGATTATAGGCTCTTTTGATATATAAAAATATACTTCTCTGACAAGATCATAATTGAGCCAGGAAACAAGCGTGTTTAGTTACTTATGGTACTCAGATATGTAATGATTTACTATTTGCACGTGTAAACTTGTCTAAGGCTTTCAGATTGAGAGATGTTCAAGGACACTGAGTTTATGACAAGCTGTTAATCTCTTGGCATCCTCGGCACCTCTCGAGAGTGCCATTAATGCCTGCCGTTATGTTCTTGCTTGTGGTTACCTATATCTGCTCTGTCTTCTGCCGAAGTTCAGTTTGAGAATGGCTGAGCTAAGTGACTACCCATTACTAGTTAACACAATTCAACACCAGCTTTATTGAAAGTTCAGCACTTAATTAGTTAGTAAAAGCTGGAGTATGTAAAAGACAAGCAGCTCTATGTCAGCAACAGATCCTTATTTTCATTCTATGTTACCGAAGAGGTACTTAAGCTTGAAGCTGTCCCCTAGGTATTAAAATTCTTGTCCATCTGTTTGATGAAAGGAGCACTGAATTCCTGAATGTGATATCTTTGCCTATTAGAAATTCACTACTAATACAGAAAGGTGAGTCCCAGATGTGGAGAGAAGTGGAACAGAAGTGGCTGATATTTGAGCAGCTCTGGTTTAGACTCTTCATATACACACATGCTTACATGTACAAATATTATATTTATGCTATTTAGGTACCAGTTAGGTTGATTTCTGTGACGGTGATACCACAGTCATAAAGCTGAAATATTCTCAGGACCCCTTGTTTCTCCAGTTCTGTAAATGGGGTTTTCAGTTCATCACTTCTGATGCCTCTGCACCACACATAATTTTTAAACAAGAATCATGATCACAGTTCTGTCCTGTCGGACCACTGGGGGTGCACATTGCTGGGCCTTAATGTGGAAGTGACCAAACACCTGCATATCAGTAAAAATCTTCAGCTGAATTTTTGGTCTGATGACAAATTTCTCAAGCTTGAATTGCAACACTCAAACTGCTTTCCATCTTTTTTGCCTGCAGCATCCTGTCTATAAGAATGGAAGCACGTTTCTGCTATTCTTCAGCTAAACTTATTTTACCTTTGATCATCATGTAAATTTCTGGCCAATTCAGGCAGAGCTTTTCAAACCACAATCCACCCAGCAGAGGTTTTCAGTTGCTCTTCATCACAAAGCCTTGCAATCTATCTCTTTGTTACTGGTGTTCAACTTGCAGGCCACGCTCCCTGTAATAGTTACTTGTTCCCTTGTAATTATTTGCAGCCTTGTTTTGGCTTTTTGTGAGGGAATTTGTCCAAGTGTACAGTGTACCACATCTGTTGCAGATGATGCTCCAGTTGCTGTGTCTGCTGCCTCAATACTCTAAGACTGATGAAGAGCCATATAAGCACCTTGAAGTGCTTAATTTTGACCTTGAGAGGTCATAAGCCACAGTGTGGTGTATTGTCGCCATATATTGCAAGGTCGTTTGGCCATATTCAAGGTTATTCTTTCTCTGTTACTGTCTTTATTATTTGTGTGGATTAAATCTAGGAAGTATAAGAGGATTGGGGATTATTTTGCAAGGATTTTAAGCCATGTATCAAGGTATGCTTTTTTTAGTGCTTTCTCAATTCTCATTTCTGAGTGTACCTACAGAGCAGCTGTGCGGAACAGAGTAAGATTCTCTGCCTTCCTGTCGAATGCCCAAATATTGGTCTCAGGTGTCATCCTCCTTTGCTCCTTACAGGTTTCTGTTTGTTGCCATATCACCTCTTTCCCTCAGAAGAAAGGGAATCATGGTCAAGGCAGACTATTCCCTGCCTGTTCATATTGTTTCAGAGGTATAATACTTGGCCTTGCTACGGTGAGCAGCGATGTACTGTTACACTATAAGGAATGGTGTTAACACCACCTTTGCTAGGACTTGAGTACCCCAGGTGGGGTTAGGGCTTTTAAGCCACAACACGTATCTAACTTCTCCTTTTCAATGCAAAAACTTCTGTTTTTTTTTATACCCAAGTGATATCTGTCAGCTGGGCTAATGCATTTTGGTTTTGTTTTCTGTTGCGAGTTGCAGGAGTTTGGGCTTTTATTAAAGCCAAGCACTGTGGTAACTGTGGCAATAATAAACACTTACTGCGTTGGGACTTAACTGCTACCTGCTAATATGTTGGTTGGATTTAGAAGAATAAAATTATAGGGGGCTTTCACTTTCGCACTGTAAGACTGAAGAGATGTTGGCTGTTGAGTTGCAACTCCAGCTATAATACATAGAATTGTACATATGTCTCAGAAGATCATGTTTTATTATTAACAGGCTTTAGCACTGCTAATAGGCTTCGCCCTCTGTTGGCTTCTTAGACACACAGTTTCAAACCCCATTTCCCTCCCTGGTCTTTTATTAGTTATGCCTATAGAGGAAGTCTTTTAATTTGATTTTACAAGTGAAAATATTTCCCTGTGCCAATTTGCATGAAAACTTTTCAGACTGGTTTTGTTCACACGTATGGCCCTCTGAATGGTGTTGCCTCTATATAAAATCCTGTCATGATGCCTGTGATATACCCTCATCCCACATTGGAGAACTTGCTACACTGTTGTTTTTCAACATAGTGTGTCTTTTGCTACTGTTTATTTTAAAGTGTTGTATGGTTTAGGGCATTTTAGCTGAAGGTTCCTCTTTTTCTCAGCTCGGAGTTGTGCGTCTAAGCTCTGGACTTTCACAAGTCCTTACTTTTATTTCATTGCCCTTTTTTTTTTTTTTTTTTCCCCCCCAGCCTCTTAGACCTTCTTCTTCCCAAAAGTGCACTGAAGATTGAGTTCTATGTTTTGAATTCCAACCCTATAATCTGGTTGATAATCACTGTTGCAGCAGTGCTATTCCTAGAGATGATAATTTTCACTAATACTGAGATAAACATCGCAGTCTGTTTGAACTACTAGTTAACACAGATAATGTTTTTCCCTATGCTTCATCAATATCTAGGGTAGTTTGGCTTTGTGTAATTATGTACATAAATTCCAGTAAGGCAGGGTGGGAGTACAGGGTTCCAAACAAATATTCCAGTACCTCAAAGGGGTTTGCAAGAAAGCAGGAATGGACTATTTACAAAGGTTTGTAAGCAATAGGACAAAAGGGCAATCGTTTTAAACTAGAGAAGGGTTGGTTTAGATGGGGCATTAAGAAGAAGCTCTTTACTATGAGGGTGCTGGAACACTGGAACAAGTTGCCCAGGAGAGGTAGTGGAGGACTCATTCCTGGAGACATTGAAATTCATATTTGGTGGGGCTCAGAGCAACCTAATCTAGTTAGGGATGTTCCTGCTTGCTGCAGGGGAGGTTGGACTGGATGACCTTTAAAGGTTCCTTCCAACCCAGTGCATTCTATGATTCTGAAATAGATTACAGTATCAATTTCAAAATATCTTAAGTGTGGAGTAATTTTGTTTCTTATCAAGTTTTGACTGAGTTACTTTACCTTCCAAACTCTTATTATGTCTCTACCTTGTCAGTGGTTCAATAAAATAATTTGGCTGCTTCTGTAGTGAGACAAACAGCTGCTTATTACTTTCCAAAGTGGAGATAATACAAGCAATCGTCAGACAATTTGGAAAAAAAATTGGAATTGCTTTTGGCCAAGGCTCTAATGCACATGCAAAACTTGTGTGCTTAGAAAACTGAACGTGTAGTATATAGGTTGAGCATCTGACATTTTCATTCTCTGTGTGTTAGTTCCTTTGAAACCTCCCACAGTAACTTCTAAGGTTTGTGTGAAAGCTTTATTGAATGTAAGCTGTGAATTACGCTGCTCAACGTCAGTGGATTTCTCCACCATCCTCAAACAAGTAAATGTTTCTCTTAGTTTGCAGATCGATGCAGAAAACTTGTCTTTTTGATTTAGACTTTACTAGATGTTGAATTTTATGTTTGTGTTATAAGCTCCAGTGGTGTTTTATCTGCTGATTAGTCTTATAATGTAAAGTGCCTGGTGATGCATTTCATAGAAGATGCTATAAAAATAGTTTATGGTGTGATAGGAAGGAGAAATGTGGGGAGTGCAGATTCACTTTATTAGATGAGCAGGAGTCCCTAAGCCATCGTCTGTCAACAGTAGTTAAAGATTAGTTTATCTTTGATCATTGAACCTTTAATAAACATGTTTTTAGCTGGAGTGAAATGGTTGTATTGAAAATAAAATAAAAGGTATTTATATGTTTTTGTCAGTTTTATCTATTGAGAGGAAAAAAAAATTTGAATGTATATCTAATTTTCACACTAAATATCTTTTCCAATAACAGTGTTGAGGAAAATAAAACCCCAGCCTTTCTCAATGTTAGATGAACAAAGTCCTTTCCTGCGACAAAAGCAGATGATTAACTCTCTCTGTATATGTGCATTATATTTAGCAGTAATTAAGCACAGTCATTCTACATAGAGAGATTCTGTTAACTGCAAACATTATTGTTTCTTGAAGCTATTTTTCAGGTGCAGTGTGTTGTACTGTGGCTTATCTGGTAGTGGTCAGTTTGCTGCAAGCCTTATTCAGTCCTTGGACAGTAGGAATCTTGACAAAGTCAGCAATTAATTAGCCTTTTGGCTCTGCCTAAATATTAGCCAAAAAAATTCTGACAGCCCTGGCAGGTGACACCAGTATTATTGTCTTAGTTGTACAAATAGGAAACAGAAGACTGTGGTTAAAGCTATCTGAGCATCCGAACTCCACATGTTCTTGGTTTTGTTGGTTTGGTTTTTTTTGGCCAGGTTTCAGAAGTATTAACCAGAATTCTAGAATCTTAGAATAAAGCTTGTTCTAAAACCTTTTAAATATTAGCAGTGGTTTCACAAGTGACCGTGTGACCATGCTGTAACAGCTTGGGTTGCACATAAATCTATGTGCAGGACAGACACATTTTTCATGTGTGGGATAGCTTCTGCCGAACATAACCTGATGTTAGCTTCAGTGTGGGTTTTGTGAGAATGATTTTTCAGGGAACATTAATGGCACAATTGTTAGCTGCAGATACAAGGATTGTCTTGGGATGGCTTTGTCTGCTCATGTTTTAGGGACAGTTTTGCTTATCTGCTGTTGCTGAAGTCAGTGAAATTAGAGGCAGTTGGTTTTCAGTAAGGCAAATGTGTGCATTAACTGTATTTTTCAAAATACAGAGAGATCGTGCTTTGTGTGTAATTAGATAACCAGCATTTGTGGCTGTGACATCTGATCTTTTTATCAAGCATGTAATACAACACTACAAACTAATTAGCATTTTGAAAGTAAAGATTAATTTGGAGAAAGGAACCGCCTGTCTTTTTCTTTTTCCATGCATATTGAACTCTGAATGTAACTGTGGTAATGTAATCATTACAAGCTATAGAGTATGCTGATGTTACAGACTAGCCTCAAAATTCATCTGTGAATCCTATCTTGGCATTGATTTCAGTAAAACAGTTCTCAAAACCAAAATTCTTCAGGTGACACATGTGCCAAGATTGCACTATTTGAACAGCAAAATGCAAAGCGGTGCACAGGCTGTCAGGTCATCTGCAGAGACAGGAGAGTCTCACCAATGCTTACAGGGCAGCCCAACCTCTTTCTCCACAGGGAACAAAGCACCAAAAAGTTGCTGATTCCGGTGGACACTGGGCATGGCCATAGCTTGAAACCCTCTTACCAATGTTCACTTATTTTCAGAAATAAATGTGTCCGTTTTTTTCCTACTCAGTTGCCATGCCTCCAACTGGCAAGTGGTTTTCCATCAGCTGAGAAACAAGACCTCTTTCCTTGGGTCTATTGTTGTAGCTGCTATTATCAGTTTACCTTCAGAAGCAGTTCTGCTGCTAAATAGCTTAATGGAGAGGCGTTAAAACAGCATTTTTTTTCCTGTGCAATTTTCAATATCCAATGAGTGGCAGGTAGAGTGGGGGAAACAATGCTGCATCATTTTATACAACAGCCTTGTCTGGAGAACTTTTGCTGAGGACTTTGTGATGTGGGAAGTATTTAGTAGGACCAATTTATATTGTGGATGTCTAGTTAACGAACACAAAAAATGTGCCTTAATAATTAAAAGACTTGCTGCAAGCTACCAGAATCTCTAGGAGAACAGTTGATAAATGCTGAAAATTTTGAGATGAAAGGTAATAGGAGAAAAATAAAGAGCCATCTGAAGAAAACCACTGTCATGTAAGTAGGTGAGGTTAAAGAAAGAGAAAAAGCATAGTCCTCTCGCTGTACATGTTCCTTTGTGTATAGATATTCTATGTGTTGTGTAAAAGTTTTCAAAACTGGGTTTTAAATGACTTTGCTTTCAATTCTAAGACCTTTTAATGCAATATAAACAGTTAATTTCCTGTTTCCAAAGGAACAATGAGTAATTTGTCATTAATTAAACTGAAAAACAATTTTGTGAGTGTTCAAATTGATCAGTTATCATTTCCTTAAAATAACAATCTCAAGCAAAAATTCAGTGCGAGCCCTCCTGAGTGGCTTTGTTATAATAATTGAATATCAGACTTAATGAAATATTCAAAAGGTTCCCTTCCTCGTTTCCTCCCATGCCTGTCTGTTACTGAGATCTGCAGGTAATGAATGTTGAGGTAGCACAATTGTTCTGTTACACTTTCTCTCTCTCTCTCTATATATATATACACACACACATGGACTTTCAGTAGAAAGGAAAATTTTAAACCTACAATTTAATATCTTTTCATTGTCTAAGAGCTGTCTCTTGCTTAAAAAAAATAATATTTCTGTGTATTGAAAGGCTTACAAATGAAATATGCTAATAAAAGTATATCTGATTTGTTATCCAGAGAATAATTTAATGTGGAAGGGATTAGAAAAGGTATGATTCATATTGAAGCAGTTTTCAGTTGAGTCTGTGACAATCTTTGCTGTTCTATTTTTTTCAGTAGAAAGTAGATTGTGGCTACTACTAAATGGGTGCTTGCAAGGCAAAGAAGGAAGGAGTCAGGCAGTAGACTTGGATCCTCAGGGCTTTCTATTGGATTTCTAAGGGTACATTCATGTAGTTGAATATTATTCAGTTTGCATTTCATAGAATCATAGAATTGTCAGGGCTAGAAGGGACCTCAAGTATCATCTAGTTCCAACCCCCTCCTGCCATGGGCAGGGACACCTCATGCTACATCAGGTTGCTCAGAGCCACTTCCAGCCTGGCCTTGAAAACCTCCAGGGATGGGGCTTCCACCACCTCCCTGGACAGCCTGTTCACCACCCTCATGACGAAGAACTTCTTCCTAACATCCAGTCTGAATCTACCTACTTCTAGGTTTGTGCCATTTCCCCTAGTCTCATCACTACCCAACATCCTAAAAGTCCCTCACCAGCTTTCCTGTAGGACTCCTTCAGATACTGGAAGGCTACAATAAGGTCTCCTCGAAGCCTTCTCTTCTTCAGACTGAACAGTCTCAACTCTCTGTCTGTCTTCATTCCCTAAGAAAAGCATTGAACCCTGCATGGACACTTTTTATAGCCTAAATCCTGTTCTGGAGGTCTTAGACTTGAGAAGGGAAAAAATGGATCAGGAAAGAGCACTTTTTCTTATTGTTCTATTAGACCTAT
Source organism: Ramphastos sulfuratus (assembly GCA_013399055.1). NCBI lineage: Eukaryota > Metazoa > Chordata > Aves > Piciformes > Ramphastidae > Ramphastos > Ramphastos sulfuratus. Next base: position 173,125 of record WBNM01000032.1, on the reverse strand, counting down.
GACAGTTCAGCAGCTCTGGCAAGCTCATGGAGGGATTTGGGAGCTGCACTGGAGTTTCCTGCCTCCCAGTGCTAGGGCATATGGGTCCCATCTGTTTCCTGTAGAGCAGGATACAAGGGCAGTGTGAAGTGACTGAAATTCCTCATGGGATTAGTCTGGTGTTCCTCATCACCCTATCTACAAGACAAGGGAAAACCATTGGGTTGTTTGTTTTTGATGGTTGGTTTGTTTGGGTTTTTTTTTAATATTGATGTCCAGGTTGTCTTTGTGCATTATCATCATCTCATCCAGAGAGACTGCACCACCTAATTCTCTCACTTTGAGTCTCTCCAGGCAAATTGATAACATAGGCCTGTTTCAAACTTTACCCTGTTAAAAAGAGATTTTTCTGTATTTACAGCTGTTGTTTTAAATACATGCTCTGATGAGACTCTGATCTCTCATTCACAAGATTGATTTGTGCCCTGTTTTCAGTGACAGCAGGATTCCTGAAGCTGCTTCAAAGAAGCTGGCAAGCTAGGTTGCACTAGTTGTGTCATCATCTTTTTCTTCAGGAGGTGTTTGGTATTTCTCCTTTATTGTTAGAAAGTACTTCTCACGTGCTGTCCCTCTCGTAGTGCTTTCTCTTGGATATCATGAGTCAAGTGGAAGGACAAAAGTGCAAGTTGCTCTCAATAAGTAAAGAAGAAACCCTTTCCCCTTTCTTCCAATCAGGTTCACTGAAATAGCTGTGCCCCTTCAAGCTGGTTGTTATTGCCTTGATGCAGTTGTCTCTATGCTGTGAAGGACCATGAGCCTACGTTAAGCACTGTCCACTACTACCAGCCCAGGAAGGCAGTGCAGGGAACCCAGACCCTGCTGAAGGCCAGAGGGTTACATTTACAGCCAAGAAATCTGAATACCAAGGGGAACAGGGCAGGCTGACCCTCAGGTGGCACCTACACAAGCTTCCTTAAGTCACCTGCATAACTGTGGAAAATGAAGTGACTTAAAGCTACATTTGGGTGACATATGTAGCACAGAAATGTGTGCATGTCTGTGAGATCACAGAGCTAACATAGTACTATGAGAATTTTGGGCATGGCAGGGAAATTTTGATTTTAAAATATCCTTGTAATCATGTTGTTTGCCATAAAAGCCTGTGTGAAGCTACTAACCCTGTTCAATGGAGATATGTGACAAAATTGAAAATTTCCTCTGTGCAAATTTGAAGTAGTTCAAACTTCTAGAGAATGCCTAACAGAAGATATATGATAAGCACTTTGCCTCACTCTTTCTCTGAGGGAAAGATTATGGATGGTTTTTTATGCAGGTGTCTGGAATTGGTCATCAGTAGGAGCAGTCTAGTTTTCAGACAGACTGAGCACCTCTGTTTCCCTCGGAATCACAGAACCTTAGAGGTTGGAAGGCATCTCCAGAGATCATCAAGTCCACCCCCCCTGCCAAGCAGGATCACCTAGGGTAGTTAGCATGGGAATGTGTCCAGGTGGGTTTTGAAAGTCTGCAGAGGAGACTCTGCAACCTCTCTGGGCAGCCTGTTCCAGTGCTTCGTCACCCTCACTGTAAAGAAGTTTCTCCTCATGTTGAGGTGAAACCTTGCATGTTCCAGTGTGTTAAAGAATGTTAAAGGACCACCAGAGAGGCACTAAGATTTTTAAGAAGCTCTTACTGAAGTGTGCTTGGTTAAATGTTCATAGAACAGCTAGTAGAGTGCTTGTTTTAGGAGAGGTTCCATCTCTAGAGTGAGCAACTGGACTCACATTTCTCAATTCAGTGACTACGTAAGCATCTAGCAGTGCCTTGGGGTACATGCAGTTCTCAGACCTGTGTAAATTCCATCAGTCCTTAAGCACTACACATGCGAAATGGATATTTGGGTTCATGAAATGGTGAATGCCCCTCATTACTACGAGCTTGCTTTCAAAGATTCTGATTTATCTGCGTATTTTCAGTATGCCTGGATGTTTACAGTAACAGGATCTCAATTTCCAGCTAGCAACAAGAAACCTGAAATTGTCATGGCACAGAGAAACTTAGTTTTAAGCAACAAGCACTTGATATACGCTGATGTCTAAGGTACAGTAAAAGAATGTGTATTAAGAAACCCCAAGGAAAATAAGTGTTTTAATACAGCTCTCTAATCCAGTTGTGTGAAAAAATAATATATCTTCCACTTGGCAAAGCTGGCAATTGAAAAACACACTTGAGGATGGAGATTGATAGCAAGAGGACAATTTAATGACTTTTTATGGTTTCAGGATGTTTTCCTCTATCCTCGATTATTATCAGAAGCACAATAGTAAACAGAAATTGTTTGCCTAATAATTGCTAACATGCATTTTATAAACTTCTTCAAAAACTCTCTCACTTTTACACCCGGCATTATTTGACACCAAAATTCTAAATCTTAAGCTGTCAAGAGCGGTTGTTTCTCACAGCTAGTACAAAAATGAGCAATACAAGTAGGAGGACATTTTTCAAGTAACACATTCAGTTGGACAACTGAAATGCACAGTGCTACTCAGAATATTTTGAATTTGGGGTTAAATGAGTTAAACTAGTGGATAGAAAGGAAAGGTTCATGCAGCAGCAGTTTGTAGAGGCAGGCTTTTATAGAATCATAGAATGGTAAGGTTGGAAAGGACCTCAAGGATCATCTAGTTCCAACCCCCTGCCATAGGCAGGGACACCTCCCACTAGTACAGCTCACTCAAGGCCTCATCCAACCTGGCCTTGAACACCTCCAGGGAGGGAGCAGCCACAACCTCCCTGAACAACCTGTGCCAGTACCTCACTACCCTCACTGGAAAGAACTTCCTCCTGACATCCAGTCTAAATCTTCCCTCTGCCAGTTTAAACCCNTAGCAAGTCGACTGTGCCACACAGCTTGGTGTCATCTGCAAACTTGCTGAGGGTGCACTCAATTCCTCTGTCCATGTCACTGACAAAGATTTTATTTTTTTTTTAATGCAGTCATTGTAGTTTCAACGTCTTGTATATATTTGATAAGGTTTTTGAGAAAGAAAAGATCAGGCAGAAATACTGGTCATATTATTTACAAGACTCTTGCTATCTTGTCATGATCCAGGTCTTCAGGAATTGCTGTGTGTAGATGTCACCTGCAGATGAGGGGCCCAAGTGACAAAAGCAGTGCCTTTGTCAAGCTGCCAAAAAGTTTGAGACATTATCCTATTGACTATAGCAGTTTTCTACCACTTTCCTTTTGTATGATCAATAACTCTTAGCCTAGCATTTGCTAAATGCCAGTGACTCCATCATTCAAATGAGTGAGTTTTGCTGTTGCTTGGGTGCATTGTGACAACATAAGCCAGGCTGCAGATAGATGTTATGAGACCGTCAGTCTGGGTGCTTGAGTAAAGGCCTGTGCAAGTATCTTACATGGGATTAAATGTCAGGCTGAACTCTCTGTATTATGTGTCCACAACTTGACATAAGCTCTACTCACTGTAAGGATTGAAAGAGCTTAGAAAATGCTCCATAATAGAGAAACCAAATTCTCTGGTTCCTTGAGGAGCCTTGAGAAAAAAAGACAATCCTTCAGATGGATGTGTCGGTCCGGTTTCTATCCCTGACTTAAGTCTATTAACAGTTCTGTTCATCTCGATCTGGCAATTCCAGGTTTGGTACTGCTTCTTTTGAAGTCTCCTCAATCACAAAATCTGAATGAGAATGAAAACAAAATACAGTTATTTTTAAAGATTCCAGCAACAGTGGAAACTGAAGTTAGCGATACTGTGATCAAAAGCCAAACTTAGAAGTGAATGGATGTCAGAGGCAGTTAAAATTGAGGACGATTCTCGTGTTTATCCTAAATAGCTACAGCAGTTACTGTGGTGCCTTTAATACTGGCAAAAGAAGGCCTATACCACTTTCAGCTCAATAAAAGAAACCACAGCAATGGGTAACTACAGTGAACTCATGAAAAAAATGTTTCAAAAGATGTAGGGGTTTTATTTAATACTAAAAGTTATTGCTTACTCTGTAGAAAGTCTCCTCCAAGTAAGATACAGTATTTTCAGCCTGTGACTTAGAAAGGCATCACACTGTGTGTCAGTTTTAAACCCACCTGACTAAATACTCCATAAATACTCATTTATTCCATGTTTTTATGTGCATTTCCTTCAGTGACCCTCAGCCTGAGAGTTTAGTAGAGGAATTTTAAGTGGACCTGTCTTTCCATATCAAAAGACTACCTGACACTAAGTCCTCCTGAGACTTGACTATGTGGTCACTTGCACTGAATGAGTATCTGCTGGAGTTCAGAATCATTACTGCTGATGTGGATGGGAATTATCAGTAAGTTTCTGAAGAAATAAGGAAAAGATAAGTCTCTCTCTGAGTAAATAACAGTGGGAACTAGAAACTTAGACCACAGTCTTACACCTTTAAATATGTGATCTGTGCATTCCTGCATGAAACAGAAATACAGATCATATGTGATCTGATGCAGATGTATGATAAAATTAGCTGAAGCACACGTTATGCAACTTAGGGTGTTTGAAACTGTTAGGAATGAAAGTGAATTATTCCTAATATTCCTAATATGGTTTAATGCTTTCTGTGGGATAGTTAATCCTCCAAAACAATTTTTGGCTAGTGTGATCTTGTAGGGTAAATTTATTTCAATCAATCTTAACATCATGGACTTGGAGATTTTCTTACCTTAGTGGTGGATATTAAAAAGTGGGATTTTCTCTATTATTTTCCCACAGCTGTCGGGGATCTGTCTACCCAAACTCATTGTCAAATGGGCTCTGTGGCAGGGCTGTCTATCTTGGGATAATATCATATTTAGTTGAAAGTGACACCTGCCCCCCATGACTAAAAATCATTAAAAGAAGCAAAAATGGGCTTCTAGTGCTATAGCAAGGGATATAGTAAGAGTTCTAGGATTATGGAGTGGGAAAAAGCTTAGACAAACAACCATGTAGCATTACTACTGTGAAGAGCATTAGTGAGAACGATGAAATTGTCTGTTTCTGCTGCATGGACTGAGAAAAAACAGCTGCAAATTCAAAACCAAATAAATAGGACTGGGTTTGTGGGTTTTTTTTAATTTATTGACATACCTGGAGGTTTTTGTGCTCTATTAATATTATCTGGGTTTACCTATATTTTTTCCCCCTGTATATTATGGAATGGCTAAGAGAAAATATAAATTTAGTTCAATTTTTCATCTCTCATTACTGGCATTATTTTGCCTTGTGTCCTAAGCACTGAATCAGATTTTCCCAGTTCAGTGCTGACGTTCGGTCAGAAGCAGAAGTGCATTAAGATCAGTTTTACAAGCTAACGTGAGTAATCTGTGGCTTTGTAAGCACTACGTTGATGTTCACAGCTTAGACAAAGGAATCTTTATAACTTCTTAAATTTGGAATTGGCTGCTAGGTTGCAGGAAACAGAAAATAAAATGTTGCCCCTGTTAAGGCCGTTATTAAATATCTTAGGATTTTTGTCTGTCTCTTCCTAACCTGCAGTAAATGAAGTTTCTAGTGCCGCAGTCATAGCTGAGTACCCTTTCTCTGATGCGTACGTTTAATTCTCAGACTTGGCTTCTTGTGGAGCTGTAAGTCATGTTCAGTCGTTGCTGTGTGACAGTGTTACAGTAACATGAATATTTATCAGCTTGATAGAAAATATATTAGAAATTGGCATCATCATATTAATTAACTTCAAAAAGACTAATCAGTACTTAGTCTCATAATAATTTTATGTGAAGTCAAATTCTTGTATCTGTTAAAATATTCTCCTAAATATATTGGCGCTTGTTGAAATTGTCCATTTTTCAGCATCACGCTTCTGCCAAGGAATCCTCCAAGGGTCCTACAAACCAGTGTGCAATTATCCTTTGCAACTTTGCAAACTTTGTTTCAGCTTTCAGTGGCAGGTATCACACCATTAGTACTGATGCAGATACATGTATACATCTCATTATATCCAGCTTGATGCATGCAGGTGTAAGCAGTTTGAGACACCCACTTAGATGTGAAAAGGAGAGGCTAATCCTTGGCAGTGTGAGTCCCAACACCTAGGGCATCCATTTCTTCTATCTTTGTGGGTCAGAAGTACACATGAAGGTCTGGTGATGGGAGGGCACAGCCCACTTGGAATAAGCCCAGAATCTCATTTAACATCAGCTCTTTTTCTTACAAAAACCCCAAACAAAACCTAAATAACTGGGGATGGGAAGGGGATTGTCCTTTAAGGCATGTGTATTTCAATATATCTATAGTCTCTAAGTTCACTTTAAGAGCTGCCGATTCCAGATAAACACAAGAGTACAAAACGCAACTGCACAAATAATCGGAAAGCGACTGCAGGCACAGTGTGCTGCGGAGTCCACAGCAAACATTTGCTGACGTGACTCAGAAGTTGTCCAGGGTGGCATGTGTTGAGTAGGGTGGAGAAAACCTGTTCATTTCTAAAAATAGACCTACCTGGGCTTTCTCTTTTTTTTGGGTTGGTTGTCTTTGTTTTTTTTTTTTCACTGGAGAGGAGCACAGTTCTTTTCTGAACAAGGTACAAGCCATTTTGGTCTTTATCCAGTAGATGTTCTCTATGGTTGTCATGGTTAATGCCAGCCTGCTGTCTTTTTGCACTGCGTGTGACAGCATTGTCTTTCGACCTCAAGTTCTGCTGAGTGCTTGACTTCTTGCTTTCTAATAAGTGTGAAAGAAAGGATTGTTTGGAAACAGTCTGGGCATCTTTCACAATATGGAAATAATTGCAAGTGGCTGATCTCATTGGCAATCCAGTATTTGCTGCTAAAATGCAGAAACCAAAGTAAGATTCAGAGTAATACATGCAGCTCAGTCATTACCTTAGCATGGATATTGGTTTATGGGTTTATTTGGAATGGAGTTTGTGTGTTTGTTTAAGAGAGAATTTCATACTGCTGTGTGAGGCAGTAGCGCAGGTTTCCATTATGCTGTGCTGTTTATACTCGGGACCTTAGAAAACTTTTCATGGCCTTTAACCTAGATGACAGTGCTGAGGATTCATTACATGGCCGCCTAAGCACTTTCTTTTTATATCAAAATGATTTATACGTTCTCTACTTTTCCCATTTCCTCTTTGGAGAATGCCAGAAAGGAAGACCAGTGCAACAGTCGTTGTGATTGATACTGTGCTTTTGAAGACAGATGGGAATTATTTAATGCTAGGGGACTTTCCAATTAGGTCCCTATCCTACCCCTGTTTAGAATTATCAGTTCATTTTGTGTGCCTATTTAGCTCAGCAGCTCCTGTCACAGGCACACTTAGCAGCACCAAGAGAAGCAAATATCAAATACTTTTCAGCTGATTGTCGTATCACCTAAGCTGGAATAGTTTTCCAGATATTAAGGAGAGACCCTTACTATTTGAGATATTTTTCCATCAGTACAGGGCCACTGTCCTTGAGGAAATGTCTCCTAAGTCAAGCGCTTAGAAGTGACCTTCTTTGAGTAACTTTTCCATTCCCGATGAAAGGAAGCAACACTAAATGTGATTGATGTCCTATCCTCATTGTTCTATCCCTAAACTTTGCAAATAAAAATGAAACACAGAACTGGAGGTTTTAGTAACTGGTAAGTGGTCAGAGACTTTCCAGTCACTGAAATGCAGCACTCCCAACACTCAAAGCACAGAGTACGGAAAGCCCCAAGGTATTTCAGGCAGTTGTGCTCTTTGGCATTATCCCTAGAAAGAGCCACTTTAATGATTGTGTTGGATGATTAGTCTGATGCTAAAACATAATTGGCCTACTTTTTAAGAACAGTGGTAAAAATAAGTGAATGCTGGAAACCCCTAATAATTTTTAAGCCAGATAGAAGCCTGCAGAGATAATAGTGAATATTGCTTCACTGTAAACACAACACGAGAGATGTTCTCTCTAATGGTAACCCAGTAGTCTGCAGAGTTTCTTTTTCTCCAGCTCTACCTGATGGTAACATTGTCAGACAAGACAATGTCCAGAACATGTGATTTTAAGAATCCCACATGTTGTAGCTATGGAAATATGTAGGGCTTTGACAGAAACTTCGTGTTAGAGTGACAGTGTGGCTTTACTAGGAGATAGTGTGCTCCTATACTGATTTTGTAGCATTCCTCTCTGCTAAAAGCTCAGCTTGTACTGCTTTATCAATATTCTCTTCCATTCAGGTTTACAGTGGCAGAGATGATAGTTTAAGTAAGACATTTTTCTAGACATACCCTTTCCTGTAAAGGACATAATGGAGAGTTTGGTGCTGGTCTCTTCTCAGAGGTGATTAGTGATAGAATGAGAGAGAATGGCCTCGAGCTACAACTGGGGAGGTTTAGACTGGACATTAGGAAAAGAAATTTCCCAGCAAGAGTGGTCAGTCATTGGAATGGGCTGCCCAGGGAGGTGGTAGAGTCGCCAACCCTGGATGTGTTTAAAGGTTGTTTGGATGTGGTGCTTGGGGATATGGTTTAGAGTGTACCTTGTAGAGTAAGGATATTGGTTGGACTTGGTGATCCTGAGGGGCTTTTCCAACCTGAATGTTTCTGTAATTCTGTGATTCAGCAGCAATATTTTTGTTCCATGTAACATACATTTCTGTAAACACCCAGAAAAATGTGGCACACTCCTGTGCTTGCTCAAGGAATGAAACTACTGTTCATTAAGAACAAGGTAATTCTACCTATTTTGGTATTTGTGGTAAATCATAGTGATTACTTTGCTTTCCTGCTGTGCACCCATTCTGAAAGAGGCAATTGCCTTTTGCACGAACAGAAAAATATGAACACCACTGATAAATTATCTCTTTATTGGCCCTAGGCAATATGTCATTAATCTGTAGGTATAGATTGTGAGAATTAATTACATCTTACTTTCCACTAATCAAAGTAAAAAGACTGACAGGTAATGTGCAAAGAAATTTTATCAGTCTTACTTTCCACATTAGATTTACTGCTATCCTTCACTTGATTAAAGTGATCTCATGCAGACAGAAGGTCTCTGGAGCCAGATGGGATCCACGCAAGGCCACTGAGGTTGCTGGTAGGGGTGGTCTCCAAACCCCTTTGCAGCAATCCTGTCTGACCGGAGGAGTTCCCCTCGACTGGATGTTGGTGAATGTGACACCCATTTCTAAGAAAGGCTGTAGGGATGGTCTGGGAAACTGCAGAGCTGTCAGTCTGGAGGAAGGTCATGGAGCAGATCATTGTGAGTACCATCACACAGCACATCCAAGGCAATCAGGGGATCAGACCCCTGGGAGCATGGGTTTATGAAAGGCACATCCTGCTTGACAGACCTGATCTCCTTCTGTGACCAGGTGACCCACATGGTATATGAGGGATAGACTCTGGATGTTGTTTACCTGGACTTCAGTAAGGTCTTCAGCACAGTTCCCCATAGCATCATCTTGGAAAACTGTCTGCCCATGATCCGGACAGGCACACTCTGTGCTGGGTCAAAACCAAGTTGGATGGCCGAGCCCAAAAAGGGGTGGTGAACGAAGTTAAATCCAGTTGGCAGCCTGTCACTAGTGGAGGCCCCAGGGCCTGGTATTGGGGCCAGTTCTATTTAACATCTTTAGTCATGACCTTGATGAGGGCATCCAGTGCAGCCTCAGTAAATTTGCAGACAATACCAAGCTGGGCAGGAGTGTTGATCTGCTGGAGGCAAGGAAAGCTTTGCAGAGGGACCCAGACAGGCTGGATCAATGGGCTGAGGCCAACTTTCAACAAGGATGAGTGGTGGGTCATGCACTTCAGTGTCCCAAAAAAACCAAAAACAAACAAAAACCCCAAACAAAACAAACAAACAAAACAAAGCAAAATCATGCAATGCTGCAGGCTTGGAGAAGAGTGGCTGGAAAGTTGCTTGGCAGAAAAGGACCTGGCAATGCAGGTCAACAGCCAACTCCTCACAAGCCAGCAGTCTGCCCAGGTGGCCAAGAAGGCCAGCAGCATCCTGGCCTAGATCAGGAATAGCGTGCCTGGGAGCAGTAGAAAGGTAGTCGTGCCCCTGTGCTCGGCACTGGTGAGGCTGCACCTCAAATACTGTGTTTAGTTTTGTGCTCCTCAATACAAGGAGGACATTGAGGTGCTGGAGTGGGTCCAGAAAAGGGCAGCAAGACTGTTGAGGGGTCCTGGTGAAGAACAGCTGAGGGAACTGGGGTTGTTCAGCCTGGAGGAAAGGAGGTTGAGAGGAGACCTCATTACTCTATACAACTCCCTGAAAGGAGGATGTAGAAAGTTGGGACACAGCCTCTTCTCCTAGGTAACAAGCAAAAAGGACGAGAGAAAGTGAACATAAGTTGTGCTGGGGAAGATTTAGATTGGATATTAGGAAAGATTTCTTCACTGAAAGGGTCATCAGACTCAGTGATCTTAGGGTCTTTTCCAACCAGGCAATTCTATGATTCTATGAAAGAACATTATATCATTAAATACTCCTCAGTGAGCAGGCTGTTGTGAGGTTTTTCCCATTTCTTTAAGGAAAAAAAAGAGGAGTAAAAGCTGCGTGAGTCCAGAAATCGCAGTAAAATGAATTCCATAAAAAAGAAGGCTTCTGCAGTCCTGATAAATGAGCTTATCAGGTGTCACCTACACTTGTGTAGGTATTTAAGATTAATTATTTTCTATCCAATCTCTTTTTTTCTTTTTTCTTGCAAATATTCCCTTTTCTTTTGTTCAGCTAATCAAGTAACAAGTGCCTGCCCATTGTTACCTCCATGTTAACTTGAATGTTGCACTGTAATTGAACTCTTTCTTTAACCTTAGCACATGAAGAACTGAAGTGAATTGAAAATCTCTTCTATCTTCATAATCCGTTACTTATCTTTCATTGCTTATGAGGTAAAACACACCCATTCAACTCAACTTACCTAGAAGATTTATGAAATACTAGTACTTGGGAAATTGCTAGTTTAGTCTATTTAGATTCCCATGTATTGTGCAGACATAGTCATTCTACATTCAACTCATCCTACTGTCCAGCTGTTTTTATGGTGCTCCACCTATGTTCTTTCAAGAAATCTAATTCACAGGATTTTCACAGCAGAGGTTGTTGGCTGATTACAGTAAATTCAACACATGTTCTGTGTCATTGGCTCCTATAGGTCAGGATTCACTTCAGAACCTCTATTGTTCTTGTAGTGGGTTGAGGGAATCAAAATTTACCAGATGAGCTCAGATGGCTTGGAAGTAAGATAAAGCAATATTTACAGCAAAGCTAAATTTACAAGCATATATACAGAATATATTTGTATGTATTTACAATTATATACAAGTGAGAAATAATACAGAAATTGAAAGTCCCTCCCGGACAAAGAAAAGAAGCCCAGAAAGGGCTCTCTTTTTCTCCCACATGGAAAACAACCAACAAGGCTTATTTGTTACCTGTTAGCCGAGGTTAGTGGAAGAGATTAGAGAGAGAAGAGAGCCAGTGCCCAGAAGGAAGGAGGGCAGAATTATTTAGACCTTGGGTTTCTATCCCTTTTAGCAAACAACTGAATGGTGTAGATTTAGTCATTATTTTCTTTTTACAGCCAATGGTCTAACTTCTCTTATCAGAATATTCCAATGACCCTTACACTAGCACAGTTGTCTTGACAAATACAATCCTGTGTTGCAGAACCCCTGAACTATCAGTGTAGTCTTAATAACACCATACCAGAAATGTGTACACTTTTGCTGTTGCATAAGGCCATAATGTGCATCTACTGTGTTCATATGAGGACAGCTATGGTCAGGCACTGGGACAGACTGCCCAGGGATGTGGTGGAGTCACTGTCCCTGGAGGCGTTCAAGAAACACGTGGACATGGCACTTTGGGACATAGTTTAATAGCTGTGGTGGTCTTAGGTTGACAGTTGATCTTGGTCTTTACCAACTGAAATAATTTTCTGGTAGTAAGTGCAGTATCTGATTGATTTGTGTATTTGGGTGTGTCAGCAATTGCTGAAACAGTCTTCTTTTATGTTACTTACCATAAACAGATTTAGTGTGTTGAAGGTTCCTGATATTTGTCCTGCATTCAGTGCATCTTGTACCTGGATCTTGCTGATGCACATTTGGAGATAGACTGCCTTCAAAACATTTGCTTTAAGAAACACCAAGGAGAAAGTGTTTCTTCTGCTTTCATTTGAAAGGGATTTTTTTTTTCTGCTGTATTGTGACTGAGATGGTATGAGAGACCCTGTTTAGGCAGCTGCTTAATAGTTATCCTTAAAATCACAGCTGATGCCATAATTTTTTCAGTCCATCTCTTCCTGTTCTACAGCATCGCAGTGTATTTACTCCTACAAATCCTTCCCATTTCTTTAGCTCCCAGTGCCCAAGCCCAGTGCTTGGTAAAGCAGTTTGAGCACTCTGCAAAATAACAGGTTTTAAATCTGCACAACTAGATTGTTTTCCTCCCCCCTTTTATTTATCAGAACTCTTCACATCACGCTTTTGGAGGAAGTCAAGCAGTAATGTTGGGGGGCTTTTTTTTTTTTTAATTCTTTTTTTTTCTTTTCTATTTATATCATCTGTCACATCTCCAGCCACTCAGTTAGGATCTGGCTGCAGAACTGTCCTCTAGAGCTTTAATCTGATAACAAAGGTTTGTGGAGAGCTGTGCTTTTCCAAGAATTCATGGGCAACTACAGGTATAGTGCCAGGTATCAGATTCTGACTTAAGGAGAATCAGTGAATTGGTTTTAGTAGCTGAAGGTTTCTGCCAGCACCCTAAGATGTTTAATAGAGCATGGTAGGTAAGCTTTTAGGGTTGGTATGTTGAAGGCTATTACATTCTGGCTATTTAAATGGTTTATATCTCTTGTTGGCTGTGAACATACAGAACAGCTATGTCACATTAGAATTGCTTTCCTGGACTGGGGTCTTGCTTGCAGGGTGATGTCACCACTGTTTTTATTTTCAAACCAAAAGAAGTCTATGTTTCAGTGTTGGAAACATAGTCCTCCTCCTCATATGTTTTAACAAATCCTTTTTCTGCTATGTCTTTTTATTACATGAATCAAGCATTATAAATCTGTTCCCATCTGATCATGTTGAGCTTCTCTCTGTTTGCACTGTCTTCTATTTGCAAGTTTGCACTTGCCTCATGTCACTTGCAATTGCAAGCAGACTCGTGTGGCCTCAGCACTCGCACACCACTCAGATCCACACGTTACCGGTGCTGCTTGTCTCTGGAACGGTTCTGACTGAATGCCAGGATGTATCCTAGGAGATGCTCTTGGCCTCCCAAAACCTTGCAGTTTACATTATTAATGACTGGGTCGTGGTTTGGGAGGTTCATACCAGCAGAGATCATGGAGATCTCAATTATTTTTGCACTTGTCTCACCAATTCCCATTTACCACTCTTAAGTCAGATATTTTCTAAAGAGAAACAAAAAGCGCAGGGGCAATCTGCTCCTCCACAGATATTTAAAGGGCGAAAAGATTTAACAAAGCTTTCTATTGACAAGCACTAAATGGAAAGCAATTCATTAGAACCATTGGTTTAGAAAGGGATATTTTGAGTGCATCATCACCTTCTATCAGGCAGCCTGTGACTTTGAGCTGTAGGCTGAAATCATACCAGCCTACGTTTTTGGACCTAACTTGATATAAATGAAATGTTGTCAAATTGAAGACGGATGATTCCTTTTTTTACCCCTTCCCTTTCCTTTTTCTTCCTTCCCCCTCTGCCTGTGTTTTCAGCGAATGGATGGTGTCACTTCTTTTCTTAAAGGTTTGCTTCTTTCAGTGAGTCTGGCTGCTGCTGCCTTTGTTTTGTGTGTTACGACATCCTCCAGGAAATGTATAATTGAAGGTTAAAATAGCAGCGGACACAAAATTGTTCAATCAATTTATTCACATTGAAGTTTTTGGGGTTTTTTTGTGTCTACTCCTTGTTTCACAGCATCTCCTTTGCTTTATTCTGAGTGTTCATTATGTCAGACAAATGCTTGTGTGCTGAAGAGAAGTAATTAAAGATCAGGTCTGCCATATCATGGCAGCATTTTTTATATTCACAGAAAGCACTTGTACGTACTTCGTGAAAATACTGTTCCCTGCTCTGAAGCTACTCAGACTGCTTCGTGGTTTTATATCAGCTGCAAGCTTCCCTTTGACTGCTCCAAACCATGGAAATTGAAATAAGTACTTCTGTTAATGTGACAAGCTGTGATTACACAAGATGAATGTGCCTTGCATTATGCTGTCCACCACAGCTTCTGCATCTCCATGTAAAAATACCCACTCCTTTATAGTCAGGCATTTATAACTATCAGCTATTCATTTGTTTGCTGATTTATATATTTGGACTGGTAAGGAACCACCATCCAACAATTTAAGTTGTACCACAGGACAAATGGGAACTTACTCCCTTATTCAAAATGCCTGGATATCTGGGGGTTTAATGGAGATCACTCTCTCTGTGCTGTTTGCCATTGTGTAAAAATGATGCATATGTCCCAGATGCGTTCAAAAGTGCAGTGACAAGTGGTGTCCCTCAGGGGTCTGTGGTATTTAATGTTTTTATCAGTGATATAGACAGTGGGATCAAGGGCACCATCAGCAAGTTTGCAGGTGACACCAAACTTTGTGGTGGTGTTGACACACCAGAGGGATGGAAGGTCATCCAGAGGGACTTGGACAGGCTGGAGAGGTGCACCCAGGTAAACCTCATGAGGCTCAACAAGAGCAAGTGCAGGGTCCTGCACCTGGGACGGAACAATCCTCATTATCAGTACAGCGCTGTGGAAAGGGACTTGGGAGTGCTGGTGGATGAGAAGCTGGACATGAGCAGACAGTGTGAGCTTGCAGCCCAAAGGGCAAATCATAGAATCATAGAATGGTTTAGGTTGGAAGGGACCTCAAAGATCATCTAGTTCCAACCCCTTGCCATAGGCAGGGACATCTCCCGCTGGAACNGGCACAGAGGTGAGGCTGACTGGTCTGTAGTTCCCAGGGTCATCCTTTTTTGCCTCCTTGAAGATGGGTGTTATGTTTGCCCTTTTCCAGTCAGCAGGAACTTCACCAGTCTGCCATCACCTTTCAAATATGATGGAGAGCGGCTTAGCAACTTCATCCGCCAGTTCTCTCAGGACCTGTGAGTGGATCTCATCAGGCCCTATGGACTTGTGCACGTTCAGATTCCTTAGGTGCTCATGAACATGATCTTCAATTATAGTGGGCAGATCTTCCTTCTCCCAGTCCTTACTCTTGCCCTGGGCTGCATCCCCTCTGGCTGCATCAAAAGAAGTGTGGCCAGCAGATCCAGATAGGTGATTCTGCCACTTTGCTCTGGTGAGACCTCACCTGGAGTATTGCATCTGGTTCTGAAGCCCTTATTATAGGAAAGACATGAACCTGATGGAGTCGGTACAGAGAAGGGACATGAAAATGATCAGAGGGTTGGAGCATCTCTGCTATGAGTACAGGCTGATGGAGCTGGGATTGTTCAGTCTGGAGAGGAGGCGGCTCTGGGGGGACCTAATTGCAGCCTTCCAGTACCTGAAGAGGACCTACAGGAAGGATGGAGAGAAGCTCTTTACAAAGACCTGCAGTGACAGGGCGAGAGGCAATGGGTTCAAGCTTGAGAAGAGTGGATTTAGATTGGATGTTAGGAACAAGTTCTTTACAGTCAGAGTAGTGGAGCACTGGAACAGGTTGCCCAGGGAAGTTGTTGAGGCCCTTCCCTGGAGACCTTCAAGGTGAGGCTTGTCGGGGCCCTGGATGATCTGGTCTAGTGGGGATGTCCCTGCTGACTGCAGGGGGAATGGACTAGATGACCTCTAGAGGTCCCTTCTAGCCTGGACAATTCTATGATTCTATCTCCCCCCAGCCTGGCATGGATGGATGGATGGGAGTGGATCATTGCCAGCTCACTGCTTGCGCTGAAAGAGAAAGGAGAGCATGGCTCTTGGCATGGTATGGAGGGTGCAGCTCGCTCTAGTTTGGCTCCAGAATATTGGAGCAAAGAAACATGCCTAAACTCAGCAGGAGCCCTCGCTCTTCTCAAAGGCCAAATACTGCTACTGGACAGGACAGAGGTTCCTGACTCAGTTTGAGCTACCATCGTGGCTCAGTGGGTTCTTGTGGTGCTGCTCTGTAGTGTGGGGAGCTCTGCTTCTTCACATGAGTGTGTGCTGGTTAGAACAAAATCAAAGGAGATTGCAAGATGGCAGTGCTGCACACAAGCACATCTCTAGTGCTGTCTTCACCTCTAAAGAACAGGAATGAAAGTGGCATTGCTCAGACCTTCTTAAAAAAAGAGAAAGGGTTCAAGATCTGACATATCTGTGGCTCAGTGTTACAGAATATTTTAGCATCTCTTACGACTTGCTGGCTGCTCTCAATTCTCGCTTACTTTAATGGACATTGAAGGCACTTAGCACCTTGCAGGGGGCATTCAGCAATGTTTAGCATTGGTCCCTTCCTAGATCTTCACTTGAGAAATAATCAGGTCTGCAAAGCAGAATAGAAGTTTATTTTGACAACCCGCTGTGATGTATAGGTCCAATTAATGAAGTCTGCAGACTCATGTTGGTTCTGGAGTTTGAGGGTTTTTTTGATAGTAGAAGCATAATCTAAGGCAAGGAATTCTCCTTTATGTTATGTTCCCTCTAGGCAAGAAGTAAATATAGGAAGGAAAGGAATTAATGGAGACTATAACTCATACTGGTTTTATTTGTTCATATATGTTACATTACCATGCTCACTCACTTTTTCTCATCATTTTTTGCCCACTTCTAGCTCTAACTTCTCTTATCATACTTTTACATCAGCATGACTTTTTGGATTTTGTAGGATCCACTCCTCATTTAATCTAATGCAAACAACATGGACGTTGGAGATGTAATTTACACCATCACATTGAACTGGGGCCAGGCACTTGTCTAAGTGCTGCACCTGCTTTCTCTGGGCTATATTTAGCAGAATTTTTCCTGTCATGTTTAATTCATATTCCTTCTGGAAAAATATTTAGCAAGCTAACAATTGAAGTTAGGAATAGGAGAACTGAGTACAGCTTGAAGTTCTGTAATGCAGATAAAACATTTTCCAAATGGTCTTGATATGGCAAAATGAGTTTTGAATTATGTGAATTTCTCCCTCTGTCTTATTATTGAATCCGTGTTTCTTTTAATTTAATTTCCATTAAAGACATTAATTTTTTTGCCCTAAGGAGGGAACTACAACAACAAAAACCTCAACAAAAAAACAACCAAAACACAACACCACCCCTAAACCTAAAACAACCAAAGCCAAACTCACACAAAAAACCCACAACAAACAAAATGAACAAACAAACAAACAGAACAAAATGAGCCTTTTAACTTGTTCTTCTGTTCTGGATCAATGCTCAATCACTGATCCTTCTCTCTTACAGGAGAAAATAATAACTAAATCTGCTGTTTACAACATACAGCATAAAACCTGCTTAATTCCCTGCTTCAAGGACTATACAGAGTTAAAGGGTATTATTTATGGCATGAAGGACTGTCTTATGAGCACTCCTCATTAACTTATCTGAAGTTAATGTCATTTAGTCAAGAAAACTCTCTTTTCGTCTGTGGTTCTACATTAAAAAACAGTTCATGCTTATTGTCAGCAATACTGGAGCAGCTTCCTTCTCATTTTTGACACAGATGACTAAAAGACAATTAGGTGTCTGAAGGTACATGGGATAAGGAACAAGCCATCTATACTTAGAAATCTTGTTTGTTCTCTCCCTATGTAGCTTTTCATCCTCTCATTTTTCAAGACCAGTTAATCCCTGGCAACATCAATATAATTTTTATGGGGCATGAAACAAGATTCTGTGACCATTGCGTATTAAGGGCTCAGCGCCGAGAGACAGCCAATGGTAACAGAAGAAGTTTCACAGCCAGCATGAGGGGCAGTGGCTCCAGCAGGCTGAGGTCCTTTCTGGCTCTCTCCCAGGTTTGTTGGGGTTTCTAAATCAGATAATCACTGCTTCATTGTCATCTGTACAATGGGGAAATAGTGCCGACTTCCACAGATCAAAGGTGGTCAGAACTTTTCTATCAGCAATGTTGTGTTCATTTACTGTTGGAAAACTGAGACCCATCGAGTTTCAGGGCTTCTTTTCCAGAAGCCTCTGAGACAGCCTTTTTTGCCTCTTTTATGGAAATAAATGGGAAGTTCTTTGCATCAAGTCATGCAACACATCAGTGATTTGGCCTGCTGCTGTAGGGCAAACCTCACTGATGCCTTAACAATACTGTACCAGGTTAGGGTGGATCCCTCCCCTGGTAGAATAAACTCACCACAACACGTATTGGGTTTTTTTTTTTGTGAAATCAGGGAAAAAAAATATATTTCTTATAGTTTAAACTAAATATAACAGTGTAGGGAAAAAATACAACTACTACAAGAATATAATAACCTGAAGGAAGATGGGGAAGGGGTCAAGCAGCGGCGAAAGCAGCAAAAGCAGCAGCAGCCAAAACAGCAGCAGGGGAAGATAGCAGCAGGCGCAGGCGAAGCAGTGGAAGCAGCAAGGGGAAAGTACAAGCTGTGCTTCCAGACATAAAGCTTTTGATGCTCCAATGAGATTATATTAACTTATCCATTGTTGCCATTCTATGGCCTATCCCCAGAACGTTTGCCTTAGAGCTTCCACCTCCAAGTTTCTCTGTTTTGAATTTTTTTTTATGTCTGAGGTAGGAATCTAACTCAAACGGCCACAAATACCAAGAAGCTTTCAGACCTCTGTTGGTAGATCTAAGAAAACAGTGAGCTGAGCATACTTGTCACTGGATTGCATGAAGATGCCTGAGTACAGGAACTCCAAGTTCCTTAAATGTCTGGCATCTAAAACAGAGGAAAAGATGTGTTTAGAAATTCACCTTATAATTTATTATCGAATAAGTCCTATATGGCTGTAACGTTTGCAAGGTCTTGTGTCAAAAATGATAAATGCTCAAATTGCTGGTAGGAATCTCTGTCTGCTATTGTATTTCTGCTCAGCTAAACATCCACTTAGAACCTGCACTTCTTGGTGAGAAACAGGAGTTCAAAGGTGATCTTAAAATTTGTTTTTTCTGTGGTGTAGAGGGAAACAGCTTGTGGTACCTTTAAAGATCTCATTGCTGTAAAGCCAAGAATCGGAGGTGGGGGAACCACACAGAAAAAAAAAAAAAAATCACAAAGCAAATCCTCAGAAACAGATTGCTCAACCTGTGACTGGACTGGTACAAGCAATCTGTGGAATATTTCTCCAGAGGAAATATCTTGAGGCTTGTGGTGCTGAGAAACACAGCATAGAGTGGTGAACTAAAAATTGTTGAAGAAGCAGAACCTATACTAGGCTTAAGACAAGGACAGGTCCCAGAAAGTTCTGCTGTACCTGTAATTCTTCTGTTCACGCTGCATCCCTCTCTGCAGTACTTTTCAGTTAGAAAGGAATATTCTGCTCAGCTGGAAGTGTAGTCTGAAACTGGGAGCAACCTGGTCAATTTTTGATGTACTTCTAGTCTACTATAGCTGGTTTAGCTGCTTGGCCTTTCAATTATCCACACATCTCACTTTCTCCATATTTAAGTTACAGAATAATGGCTTAAGTATTAAAAGCCTGTGTCAGAGATTGTGTCTTGAGTCCCAAACCAGAGAGGGAGCAGCAGCCTTGTGGCTTTCCTGAAGATCACTGGTTTGAATCCCTTGGACCAGTGCACAGTTGACTTAAGGTGAAAATTTGATGTGAAATCAATACTATGATACCTTCCTGTTTTCATACATTAATGTTTACTTCCATGACTGTGTTAGTAGCTCTTTGTTTGCTTGATGCCTTGTTCAGAAGTGAGATATTTTCTCTTTTAGACAAGGCACAAAGCTGGGAAAAACTGTTGTAAATTGTGCCTCTGCTTGATATATTTCTTATTGTCTCAAATTTGTTACAGAATGGGAGAAAAGTGGCAGCTAATGATAAAGGGCTAATGCCTCTGTTTGGCAAAGCAGTACTCTCTCTGCTTCTGCCTGGACTGGCAATGGCCAGCTGCTGTCGAAGCTGCGAGTTGTTCGGAGAACCACCTGAGATAATCAGCTCTGGGCTCTCCATGGGTGTTGGTGTTGGCAGGATGGAGTGTCCTGGGTAAAGCAAAAGCTGGATAAACATGTCAATTGAACACAATCAGTACATCCCCCTTTAAAATACTGGCAGCTGATTGCTAGAGGTGTGAGGGCTGACTGAGCAGAAAGGCAGGACTGTGGCTGAATGGCCGAGGCGTGTGCTCTCTGTTGTGAACACCACGATGCTGAGCCATGGCTGCCAGTGTGGGAGAAGATGGGGTCTTGTTTCATCCTCATGCTAGAAAACCCACTTGTTTATTAGCAAGCACTATAGGATAGGGCTTTTTGCTGTTGGTTTCATCCTTACCTCCCGGTGGATGTTTTCCTAAAGCTGATTTTTCAGAGCTTTTCCACAGGATGGCAGGAGGAGAGGGATTCTCACAGAATTACTGGTAGGGTCACCTTTTTTGAAGCACCACATGGGTAAAGCTTGTTTCTGTTCAATAATATGCCATAGCATATGCCAGACAGGATTTTATGTTCTAAACACATCCTGGAATAGAACATTTTATTTTTTCCCCTGTGTGTGGTGGTGGTTTTTTTCTCCATACCTCTAATTTTTGCCTGAGCAACACAAGATTCTTTGGAGAATGAATCAAGCTTAACACCCATTCCTCATGCAGTTGGAAACATATCCCTGATATTGCCATTCAGTCTTCTGAAATGCCAAGCACGTGTTGTCAGTGTGCACAAGAGGTATCACTTGTTGAAAGCCTTATTCTCAAGCACTCTAAGACCCGACTGGGTCGCTGTTGTGCACCCCGTTCTGAGACTTTATTCCTGATTAACATGCTTGAAGTTTAAATGGTGTAAGCTTTTGAAAGACTTCCATAGGGATCTGTGCCATTTGCAGCAGCGACTGTCAAAGGAAGTCGATGAGCAATGACAGCTATGTCATCTTGTATCTGGTTGCCCAAAGTGCATCGCTTTCCCCTCTCTTTCTTTGGGGCAATTTTACAATTGAAGCAGGTAACACATAATGCATTCAGGAAGCTGTTTCTCATAACAATGAAGTACTACAATTCTATATAGCTAGAAAACTGCACCAGTTCTGTCACCCCAATTATTTTATTTCTTAGGCAGAGGGAACAATGACTTTAAACTGTTTTGTTTGGGAGGAGGTTGAGTCTATTGTTCTGCAACCTGTTCAAAGCACTCACATAAGTGAGGGTGAGCTGTCTCTTATCCAATCATGAGATTTGCTGTTCTTCAATCCCTGCCTCAGCTACTAAACAGTCACATTTCCCACAATAATTCTCTCTACCTCCTTCACTGCTCACTGCAACCTGAATTGCTGCCCATCTCATACTGTAACGAGGGACCACTGCTATTTCTCTTTCAGGCCTTGCATCCATTCTCAATCTAAGGCTGGAAGATTTTTAATATAAACTTTTAAAAAAAAAAAAAAAATTAGCTACCCACAGAACTGAAACTAGTCCAAATACCATTGCACAGTTTGTTTCCAGCTATCCTTGGTTTTGTACTCTGGCTGTCCCAAATTCAATTATGGCATTGTCTTACATGTTTGGGNTTTTTTATTTTTTTTTTTCTCTCAGTGCTTTTTTCTAGCACAACAGATGGACACATTCACTTCTGTGGCCTTTTTTTCTTTATGATTCCACACTGAGAAGTCAGCTTCTCAGCTGGGCCAGTCTTTCTGTTATATTCTGAGTAAAGACCTTTTATGCATCTGCAAATTATTCCCCTTCTTCTCCCTGAAAACATTTGTTAAAATTTGTTAAACCCTTGAAGGCCTTCCTTAAAATATCCTTTGGCATAATATTCACAGAATAGTTGACATCTCTCTGCATCCATCTGTTGTCTCTTACCATATAATGAGGCTGTAAAATGCAGGGCTATTTTTTTTTCATGTTCACACAATATTTCTTAAGTGAGCCTTGCCTATGCCAGTGACCTCTGAAATGCTGCAGCAGCTATTGTTGTCAGGGCCAGACAGGCTGGTGATAACTGGAGGGGTTTCTGCCTGTGCATCATTATCACGGTCTTGGCCATTGGCATCTCCTTTGTATAATCTATTTTTAAATGACACTAGGGGAATGTTCCCAGATGGTGAAGAGACTCTATTTCCTTATGCTTTGCTGAAGGATACTATACATAACATCCCTGGCAATCCAGAAAATTCACCTCATAGATAACCAGCTGTTCTTCATTCTAGGAACGACAGGCTGAGATTTGCTTCTGGAAGCATAAAATCTCATCACTGTCTGTTTGAGGCACAGTCAGGTCTACTTTCTGAAGTTCAGTTTAAGTGTTCCTTAGAAGAAGAAGAAGCAGTATTCTTGGAGGATATTCATCACTGAGTAAACAAATTTATGACTAGTTAGCAGCTATTGTGCCCTTTTTATAATAAGCAGGCATTTGTCAGTTGCAGATAACACCAAAATCAAGGTGTTTGCAGAGGGGCGATAGTCCTCTCAGATTCAGGAAACCATATGGCATGAAAACTGCTGATCTCTTCCTCTGAAATGTGACAACAGTGCCATCCATTTAGACAGCATGATCAAAGGCCTTTTGCTTTTACTAGCAAGAGTCACATCTGCATCTTTTCATTAATTCCCAGCATGCATTCAAGGGAGTTTTGCATGAGCAGTACAGTTCCTTTGAAGCATCCTGAGAACGTCAGCTTTACTCAGTAAGTGTGGGACAA
Source organism: Ramphastos sulfuratus (assembly GCA_013399055.1). NCBI lineage: Eukaryota > Metazoa > Chordata > Aves > Piciformes > Ramphastidae > Ramphastos > Ramphastos sulfuratus. The sequence goes on along the minus strand of WBNM01000032.1, from coordinate 150,400 downwards.
CCAAGCTGTGATGCTTGCCCCTCAGTAGCACACAGCACACAGGCAGTGGTCCTGTTCTGCTGTAAAGAAACCGTCGTGAATTATTTGTTAAGAGCTACTGCAGACAGTTATGTTGTAGAATCATAGAATGGTTTTGGTTGGAAGCAACCTTGAAGATCATATACTTCCAACAACCCTACCCTGGGCAGGACACTTTCCACTAAGTCAGGTTGCTCAAGGCCCTGTCCAACCCAGTCTCGAACTCTTCCAAGAAGGGTGGCATCCACAATCTACCTGGGCAGCCTGTTCTCATATCTCACCACCCTCACTGTAAAAAATTTCCTTCAACTATCTAGTCTAAATCTACCCTCTTTCAGCATAACTACATCCCCTCCTATCACAACAAGCCATTGTAAAAAGTCCCAGCTTTCTTGTAGCCCCCTTCAGGTACTGGAAGGCTGTTAAAAGATCTTTTCTTCTCCAGGCTGAACAGCCCCAGAGAAGAGGAGGCTCTGGGGAGACCTTATAACGACCTTCCAGTACTTACTACAATAAGAGTTACTCCTTGTTATTCCTATTCCTTGTAATTATTACAAGAAAAGAAATCAAGTCTGAAACTGGAGTCTGAAATAAATGAGGTGTGGTTGCATCATTCATGGTGTTTATGCTTTATTATTCCCTGGTGACATTTACCAGAGGCATGGTACAGTGACATTAGATTAGAGTCAAAGCACTATAATCTACACAGAGTAAAGAATTCCTAATTCTGTCTTTTGTAGTCATAGATCCTTTGTGTTTGGCTGTACATCATAATTTTCTATCTGCCCCCTCCTGTTTTTCTCTCCTCCTCAATCGTCTTTCACAGTGGAGTGCAGCAGACTGGTAAAGGGCTGGAAAACTCTGGAGGAGTGTTTCTGGATTCCTAGTCTCAGGCAGCCTACCACCCCCAGTAATGAGCTGTCCCGGTCAGGCAGGGGGGTTTTTACTAACTAGGAAACCAACATGTATATTATCAGGATCAAAGTCAGAGCCCTTCCTCTCCTGCCTAAACTTAAAAAGCTAGGCTGGACTCTGATTCCTTTGAAAGCAAGGCATCTTTATCCACTGATTTTAGCAGCCTTCATGAAATTGTCAGAATAGCTGCAGCTCTGGTTACCTTTCTGCTCTGCTCTTTCTCATTATTATTAGATCTGTGTAGCTGTTGGGTGTGTATTATTTCCTAAGACTGAGCAGACTAATATCATCAACCATAATTTCTGTGGGTTTCTCCTGAAGCCATTACCATAATTAAGATAATGATATTTAAAGTGAATGTTTATTTCATACTACTTTGTATGGCAAAATATAATTAGCTGTTTGGCTGCATTATGTATATGGTTTAAAAGGATTTAGTGTTTCGAAAGAGGCTGTTAAGTGTGAATTAAGCAGTGGTTTAACTGTTGGAGTGACTCTGAAACTTCAAGCAAGTGTGCTATGAGCACACCATGAAATTTGCTAATAGAGTGAAAAGTCTCTCTTTATTTGCTTCTACTTGAGGAATTGATTGTCCAGAGTGGCAACTATAACTTTAAGTTTGAGAAATTCCCAGGAGTCTTGTGTTAACCATGCTGAGCTAAATCTTGTAAATATTCCTCTGCCTTACATTTGAAGCTAAATAAGGAATATTTTCCAATCACGCTCTGCAGTGCCATGTGGGCTTTTCCCTGTTGGAGCTTGTTTATGTTGCCCACGTAGACTCTTAAAGCCTGAGATCCTGAGCATGGAAGCAGGTTGCAAGTGAAAGAATTCATCTGTCTGTCTTGGGGCTCTAAGCCCTCCTTTTCTATTTCAAATTGCAAGCTTTGGAAGTATTGCTATCTTATGGTCAAAGCTGTGCGAAAAACAAGTCACCATCGTGTTTGTTGCTGACATTTGAGGCTTCACTTGATGCCATTTGTTTTTTCTTTTAGACAGGACTTCTCTGGGTTTTTTTAATGTTAGCAAGGATAAGGCACAACCAGACAAGACAAAGTGCTCCTTTTCTGTATCTCATTTGGCACGTTAAAGAGTGGAGAAGAAAAGGACGACCTACCTACTAGGTGTCAACACTATAAATAATATTGAGGGTCAGAGAGCACAAGAAGACAAAGAAAAAATTAGCTATGTCAGCTATTTACTAAACCAATTGAGTGGTGATTTAATTATTTGTTGCACACAATAGTAATTATTTGAGTTCAATATTAGGTAAAATATTTAAACCCATTATATCTTTGAGGAAAGCATTTCTGTGTCTTCATGCTCCCCAGAATTCTATATTCTACTGCGTGCTTGCTCAGCCAAGCCCTGAAGAAGGCCTCACATGTTCAACCATTTTAGCATACACTGCATCCCTCATCCATTTCACCTTTCCAGATAGCTCCCTTCTGAGTAAGTCTATCAGCATGAGAAATTATTTCCTTATTTTCTGTCAGTTATCCCTGTGAATATTTATCCTTCCCTCTTTTAGCACAGTGTCGAACACGGTGGTGTTTGTGTTACGCTGAGATGTCTCTGGATATGGAGGTGCTGGAGCCAGTGCAGAGGAGGGCAAGGAAGCTGGGGAAGGGCCTAGAGAATAGATCTTATGAGGAACGACTGAAGGAACTTGGGGCTGTTTAGTGTGGAAAAGANAGAAATGGCCTCAAGCTGTGATTGGGGAGGTGTAGACTAGATATTAGGAAAAAAGTTTTCCCAGCAAGAGTGGTCAGACATTGGAATGGGCTGCCCAGGGAGGTAGTGGAGTCACCAACCCTGGATGTGTTTAAAGGTGATGCTTGAGGATATGGTTTAGAGTGAACCTTGTAGAGTAGGGATATGGGTTGGATCTGGTAATCCCAAGGGGCTTTTCCAACCTGAATGTTTCTGCGATTTCTGTATTTTGCTTTCTTCAAGTGCAAATGTTGTAAAACCTGTCTTCTTGTGGAAAGATCATTCAGAAGCAAAGATGAGGATGGATCATTTGGCACAGGGCTTGTGGCTGATACGTGCAAGCAGCTTGAAGAGCAGCCTGTGTTACTGACACTTGCTTCACTGAGGTTAGTTATTTCATTGAGTTAGAGTCTCGTAGATCACAACCTCAGTTCAGATTGAGATGGATTCTGTGGCTGCATCTCCATTGATGCATTAAATTTTATAACAAGGAGAAAATAAGCACAAATATTTAATAATTATATATCCTGAGACTCAGTGGTTTTGTCATTACCTACTGTTTAGATTCCAAGATGATAGATTATATAGATCATCCCTGTCTGGACACCTTAGTAGTTAAATTGGGAAAGCCTGCAATTGTGAAGAATGTGGTGAGGAATATGTCAGGTCTGAGCTCCTCACTAACCACCTCTTGTGTGAAATGATCTTGTTTCCAACTGGGAAAGAATGATTTTTTGCCTGTGTATACACACAGCATAGAGAGGCACAGGAGCTGGCAGCGGGGTCTGGCAAAGTGCTGGTATGTTTTCAAAACAGCTTGGTCATTTTAGGGTTATTCTGCTCTCAGCTTGGTTTAGTCTTAAATCTCTTTGTGGTTTTAATTGGTTCTGAGTTCAAGGCCTGCCCTTAAACTGAAATCTTATTCCCACTGAATTTTATAGCAAATTCTTTGGTTTCAGTGAAACTGTGGTTTGATTTCCTGTGTTCAGCTGTACTTCAAAGCAGTGTGACAGATTTGGGAAAATACAGGGAAATGAAAAAAATAAAGGCACACTAGGCCATCATTATGATTTATCTGGATAACAGACAGATGTGCACCCACTTGAAGACAGTTATATAATTCATAACAAGGACTGGTTCATTTGGGCTAATGAAAAGTACAACTAAGGTTGGGGTTTTTTTTAATTATGCCTATGAAGACCCTTATCTCAAATATATATATATATGTATTTCCAGCCTTGCATTTGGCTGTATTTGAGATTTTTCTTTGACTGAAGTTGGAGTTCTGCTCAAAAACTGAGGAGAGGTAAAAAAACCCAAACCTGTGCTGCTTTATGGCAGGGAGAGGCAGGTCAAATGTTGATCTTTTACAGATGGTTCTCCCAGCAGCCAAGCAAAAAGGGAATGGAACAACTGTCCTTTAGCTCTGGTGATGGAAGGACACGTGTTTTAGAGACAAAGGCTAAAGAGTCCAGTTCCAGTGTCTTTGTTAGTGAGTCTATTTGCATATGAGCTTTAACTCTGTTACATATTTATTAAAAATAAACCTAAGCAGAGGTTAGGCAATACTGTAATTGCCATTTCTTGCATTGCAAATAAGTAGGAAGGCTAAAGACTGATACTTAAAAGCTGAAATCAAAACACCTTTGTTCAATTAAGTGTTTTGACAGAATCAAAAGCATTTACCAGTCTGTTGTTCGATACTTAGAATCATAAAGCATTAGAAATTGCATCTGTTTGTTAAGCTCTTTGTCTTCAAAGTGGCTGAAGTCTGATGTTAATTTTTACTGACACCTTTGCATCCGATGAGGGATCTGTCAGTTACTCGAACTTATTCTAGTTGTATTTAAGTTTCATTTGTAAAATATTTTGTCTTTGTAAAAGACAGTTTCAGCTGTCTTATACTACTTGCTATATATATATATGTGCTGATATACAGAAGGACATATATTTACTGTGAGATTTCTCTGAGAATAATTTTTGACTGTGGTAATGGGCACATTTTAGAGGAAACATTACCTTGAAGTATAAGGCATATTTAGGATTGAAATGGCTTCTTTTGTGGATAGAGCTGTCTAGGAACTCCAGTGCTGGTGGTGTTTTTCAAAGTCTGTGGGAATCAGTAGACCCTAATAGCAGCAAATTATTTTTCAGTCCGCGTCTTTTAGAGTTCTGTTACTCTCATTCTCCTGCACTTTCCTCCTTTGATTTACAGGCTTTGTGTGTGAGATTTCAGTACTTTTGGGCAGATGCAAGCAGCTGGAAGTAATAGAGTTAGAGCACTCTGAAAGACTGAATTTTCACAAGTGGTTTGGGGGTTAGATGCTGGGAGTCATTATCTGGTGCTTCGGAATAACATTTAGAGAACTTGCTCTCATGGCAGAGATTTGAAAGAGGTTATTCATGGGTTGCATTTCACTTATAAAAAGTTGAATAAAATTACACTGCATTATATTTTTAAATTAAGAAATCTGATTGAGCCATGCAGACACATTTTAGAATAATTGTATATATATATTTTCTAATGGCACAAATCGCTGCTTTTATTCCATGTATTCAGAAAAACATATGCTCCCAGAAGCTTTGGAGAGAACCTTTTTTCTTGCCAACTATATATAGTACAGTGAGTGTTTCCTTTAAACTCCAGCCAACATCCCATGTAAACATGATAAAGTCAGCTATGGCACTTTTATAGGGGAGCAAGAATTTGTGGCTTTATATTGTGCATTTTTGTTTGGTTTTTTGTTATTGCTGCATTTCTTTCATGACTGTCTTTTCTGTCTCTGGAGGTAGGTTTCATTGCCTGCCATACAAACAGTTTTCCCTTGTTTTCTCCACGTGTGTCTGTGATTCCGTGTCCTCCACTTATTTTCTGTTTGCTTTCAGTTGAGTTTTTCAATACTGACAATCTTGAGAGGCACCTATTTGTAAGGCACACAGTGCATTATGCCCTCGTATTGTGTCCGCCTTTTCTTTATGGCATGTCAGATGTGGAGTACTTTGTTCCTTACTAACAACACAGGGAACGGAGCCACCGTAAAGCAGAATAACAGCCCCAGATTGTTCCAGTGGGTGTGTTTGTTGTAATTGCTATTCCAGTCTCAGTGCACCAGTTCTCACAACAAATTCCTCTGTAGATATGGGCAAGGCATAGTGCATCTGGTGTTATCCTTTCTGTAGCTGTTTCGCTCTTCCCTCTGCGGGTGAACTCCCGGGTGACTTTTCCCACATCTCTGCTCATAAGGCAGGTTGTAGGAGAATGAACAGTGACATAGTAGCTGTATGTGCTCTTTGGATACCGTTTGTACACTGTCATTTTCAAACAGAGAACATAAATGTGTGTAGGCTAAGAAAGTATTTGAGCATGTCCTGCATCCCTGCCTTTGCAAAGGACAGGTAGCACATTACTGATACCTTCATCCACTGCAGTTTTATCTCTTTACATTTCTAAATCTTAATAGTGTTATTTCAATTAAATTTTAGAGTAGGAGACCATTAAAAGAATTCCAGCCTCTCTTCCCTCTGAGTAAAACAGAAGTGACAGATTTGGCCTCCTTTAAAATAGGCATATCTCAGTATAAATGAATGTCAGCACTTTAAGAATATGATCATCCAAAGTAAAGTCTGCAGGGAGCTGGAAGCTTACAGGGTCTTCTGTGCTGGATTTACAGAACAAATAACAAAATACCACAGTGGGCAAAAAGCTGAGAAGACTCTCGGATAAGGCTGTAAGGGGTATGGTGAAGTCTGGAATCTTTCAAAAGAAAAGGTGAAATACCATAAGCTATATTTACTTCTAGTAAAACTATGTGTGGTTTTAGAGATGCCGTGGCTGTGCAGGAGTTGGTATTTGTAATTATAGTGGTAGTGTGTGTTCAGGACCAAGCTTTTCCTCTCTTACTTAAAAAGATAAGATATCCAGGCAGGTTTTATTGTCTACCTCTGCAGAAATCCATTTTGAACTGATTTTTCTGGGTTTTTTTTGTTGTGTTGTTTTGTTTTAAATGCACCAGGCTTTGAGTGCATCTGAAAGGTGATTTTAGAAAGATTATAACCTCCACGCTGCCTTTGTTTAAAGAGAAAATATAGTTACTCTCACTCTGGTATTTGAATATCTACTGCACAGATGTGATTTAAAACCCACCTTTAACAGAAGTTGCATTTGAAAGATATCACTTCCATGTGGTTTCAAAATGGTATCAAGATAAATCTCGTGCTTCTTTATATAGACTGAGTACTGGCTTGGGTAGTTTCTAGCAAAATTTGGTGATGATTTCTGTAGTTGATATATTCTACCTAGGGAAATAAAAAATGTGAAGTAAAAGTTGGAATCAGCAGCTGAAATGGTCTCATTTCCTGCCAGACAATTTGCCTTTGGTTTATATTGTAGTTGATGTCACTCTAGAAAAAGAAAAAAAAAGGGAAAAAAAAAAAAAAAGCAAAGCTCTGGTTTTATATTACAGTGCTTTAAAAATAATTACCCTTATCTTCTATTCTACTGTACTACTCCCATTTTAAAAGAAATTGAGGTCAAAAGCACCATAAATAACCATCTGGTCAGTAAAAACACAGAAGAGTGATAGTATTGGTATTTCCTGCAAAATTTCAGGTGCCAGCTGTCAGTTGATGTTTGCCTATACTACTTAAACAAATTCACCAGGAGTGTCTTGATTTTTATGTTTGCATTTGGAGTATAAAAGGAGAAAGACATTCTGGGTGGTTGTTTGTTTTTTGGTTTGTTTTTTTTTAAAGTGGAAAAACAAAGTATGTGTATCTCTCTTAATGTGCTTTCCACTCAACACTTTTGCTCCTGAAAATATTTATTAGTTTTGTTTTCTGCATGCCCGGTTTAAGTGCATTTACAAGTCACAAAAGGTCTAACTGACAATGAAATACTTTATGCCAAATGTCATTTCTCTTTGGTTCTTCATATTACCATGCTGAAAGAAAAATAAGGCCCAGGTTGCTCAAGTACCAGTTGTTTCTACCCATACCCATGGCCTGTTTACCAGTCTTATGGTAGACACTTTTCTCTTATGGGGACCAATCAATCTAAATTTTCCATGATTCCAAATTCTAAGCATTGGAAAGCAAATGTTAATATCAAACAGAGCTTTTTGCTTAGTCTATGGAGTTCTTTCCTGAAAGAATCACAGAACCTTAGTGGCTGGGAAGGACCTCCAGAGATCATTGAATCCAACCTCCCTGCCAAGCAGGATCCCCTAGAGTAGTTCACACAGAAATGATCCATCCAAGGTGGTTTTGAAAGTCTCCAGAGAATGAGACTCCAGAACCTCTCTGGGCAGCCTGTTCCAGGGTTCCATCACCCTCACTGTAAAGAAGTTTCTCTTCATGTTGAGGTGAAACCTTCTGTGTTCCAGTTTGTAGCTGTTACTCCTTGTCTTATTGCTGCTGACTACTGAAAAGAGATTGGCTCCATCCACTTGACACCTACCCTTCAAATATTTGTACGGATTGATGAGATCTCCTCTCAGTCTTCTCTTCTCCAGACTAAACAGCCCCAGGGCTCTCAGTCTCTCTTAGTAGGTGAGATACTCAAGTCCCCCAGTCATTCTTGTGGTTCTCTGCTGGACTCTTTCCAGCAATGAATGACTCATTTCACTGTTCCACTTACAACATTTTTTGGACCAATGCAATGCAGCCCAGCAGATTGCAAAACCCTTCCCACTGATGGGCAAGAGGTTCATTTTCAGTCCTGGAGAGGCAGTGAAATATTATTTAGTGGAAAGACTTGAGTGCAGATTGTGGCATACAGCATATCCTAGAAAGAAGTTGTCAAGTTTTAGTGGCCTCAAGATGTGATTACAGCTAAAGAACATTTCCATATATGAGCTGCTCTGATTGTTGGCACATCCTGCTGCCACTGCTTCCAAGTCACCTTGAGGTCTCAGTGTTGAACTGGCCTTTGGAAATGCTTTTATCCCTGATAAAGAAGTGGCATTCAGGGGAGGTACCACTGTTTGCATCCCCAGTTCATTCTCTCTTGTGTGTGCATCCATGATTGGCTGGTGATAAAGGCAATTAATTGGCTCTCAGGTAGGCCTTTGCTTTGCTCTAGTGTAACCACACTTATGTTGGAGTGGGTTGTGGATCTTACTTAGAAATACTTCAGGTTTATGCCACAATGAAGCAAAGACAAAATTCTGGTTTTATCGGTCTTATTTTCATATATAGAAAAGATCACATATAAATATGTATGTATTAAACCCTCCTTTTTACATAAAAGAGGTCCTGTCAGAGGGCACTCTGAGAAAGCATCAGTTTGTGACCTTAGTCTGATCTAGGTGTTGTTGGCTACCTGATCAGTAGCAGTTGAGAGGCCAAAGTTGCCATGAAGGATAGCAATTGCTGTACGCACTGCAGTGCCACTAGGTGCAGAAGTTGTGTGCTCTAGTCCAGGACTGTAGGCTATGGCAATAGAGAACAGAAATTCAGCTGCTTTCTGTTTCAGAAAAGATGAGATAGATCATGCACAAGGGCAGATAAACAATTTGGTTGTAACAAGGAGCGATTCTTGAGGAGGTCATTAGCATATTTTACAAATATAATTGTGAGGTGCTGCCACATGGCTATCCAATTTTATACGCACTTAAATCACAATTCAGAACTGTTGAAATAAAGTATTTCTCAAATTGTCGTTCATGACTGGATATCTTGTAGGCAAACTGAGATGATGTCTCTAAGTTAGAGGCTATCTTAAACCTCTGAGGGTGGGGGGAGGGGCAAACAAGCCACCCAAACTCCAAATGCTATTAGGTCCTCTAATCAATCCCAGAAGACATTTACATGTGCAATTGGGTTGGCTCGTTAGATGTTAAGCTCAGCTGCTGCTGCTGGAGATGTGTTCTCATTTGCATAGGCAACTTGATTGTGTAGCATCGTTAGAGACTGCAGTACGATGCCGAATGGGGAAGAAACAAGAAACTCTGAGTGCATTGTCAGAGAGATTTAGCTGAAGTCAAAAGTGTCTTTGGCATATGTAGCTGACAATACATTAACAAACGGTGGCAACTTCTTCATATCCTATTTTTACTGCATTTAACTTTGTGGCAAGATAGAATTTTTTGCTGAGAATTGGATACTTAGGAAGATTTCAATCTTGTGAACTACTAGAGGGAATGTGTTTGAGATGTCAGGAAATCAAACTTTTATGAGCCTTGCTTAGCAAGAGAACAGTGCAGCATGCGATGCTCCAGAAATATGCATCAGCTTTTTTTTCAAGTTTTTCAAGTTACCTAAATCTCTAAATCCTGTGGCTTTGAAAATGACTAATAGTATAGCTTGTAAGGTTGAGAGACAGCAAAATGTCTCAATTTTGAGAAGGAAAAAAAAATCTGCAATGACTGTCAGTAGATTCCCTTTCTTTAAGGAGATGGACACATTAGCCATTAGAAGACAATAGGTCGCTCAGCAATAGCCACAGGCATGGTAGTGCCACACCAATTCATTACCTGAGCACAAAGCTACAGGAGAAAACTTCGTGGTGTTTTCCTGCAGCTACCAGGGTTTCTTTTTTTAAATCTCTTTTTTACTTTTGGAGTGAGATCGTGTCCCTTATAGGCTATAAAACACAGAACTACATATCAAGATTAAATTCTAGGAGTCTATGGGAAGTTTAGATGTGACTGCAAGTTTAGTATTGCCTGCTCTGGTTTCCCAGCACCAGATTTCCTCTGTTTAATTGAACATGAAATCGCACATTTCCAAATTGGAGTATTTATTGTTGTTTACTAATGTTCCATTTCTGCTCCTTCTGAAATATCTGTGGTCCTCAGTACAGCATTCAGGTGGAAGCAATGTCCGTTTCTGTGTCACAGAACACCTCAGGCTGCTGAGAACACTGTCAGAAGTTAATCAGAATTGTTTTGTTTCTGGAGAGCTTTAGTTTATCATAGCAAGCAACTGGTCATGGAAGTTTGCACTGCTGTACGAGAATAATCTTAACTAAAAGACAGAGAAAACAATTTGAGATTGTTACACTTGTTCAGAAGATTGTTGTTGTTTTATTAATCACAGAAAAAAGATTAATTTTGGCTTGGAATACAAAAAAAATGTTTAGGTTTGCAAGGGTCATACTAAAAGTTTAGAGGCTTTAGACTCAACCACTTTAACTTGAGTGCAGGCAGGTAATTAGAGAAAATTGTGGTATTGCTGAAATTGGCAATTTTATGAAGTGAACAGTGTTGGAGAGCAGGCATATGCCTTTTTGTGCTCCTGTGTTTCCCTTCTGCACAGGTTTGACACAGGTCAGTGATGAAATGGGTAGAAAATCTGCTAAACCTCTTTGCTCTGAAGTGCAGAGGCACTGGCAGAAAGCTTGGGCAGAGGAGTTCAGGATCTGGGGCCATTAATTTGGCTTTTCTGAGCAGTGGCATTTTGAAAGTATTTAGGGAATGGATGACAAAAAGCAAGGCTAAGACGAGTAGAGGAGTTTGTTTGAGTTGAGCTGAATTTGTCATCAGTTAAGCAAAGGCATTACTCTAAAAGGAGCTTGGGAGGGAGTTTTTAGTCACTGAACAGTGTTATGAAACTTCTTTTGGAACATTGGCTTTTTTTGCTCACTTTGCATCATGAGGTCACCCTGGCTACATGCATATTTGAGAACATCAGATCACTGGGTTACAAGGAGGCTCTGGCCAAGGAAAAATGCAGTACCATTGTTCGTTTCAAATGTTAGCCAGCAGGATAATACACTGTTTTCATCATTATTCGTATAAAAGAGGCATTGAAAGCATTTCTTGTTTGGTTGTTAAATTAAAAAAAAATAAATAAAGCCTGTGTTAAATTAAAAATATGGATTCCACATCTCCTTGTGAATTGTCAAATCTCATGTTGAAATAGACTGTTAGGATATAGGTGGTGGAGTCACCATCCCTGGAGGTATTCAAGAAAAGACTGGATGAAGCACTTAGTGCCATGGTCTAGTTGATTGGATAGGGCTGGGTGCTAGGTTGGACTGGATGATCTTGGAGGTCTCTTCCAACTTGGTTGATTCTGTGATTCTATGATATATGTTGGAGCCAGGAAGTTGATGTTCCTTTCTAGAGACCAAAATGTACTTTACATAAGGGAGAAATTGGAAAGGAGCCCAGGTCCACTCTTTGGTAAGTCCTTGGAGCCTCCAGTATAAGCAGGAATTGAATTTCTCCAGGAATGCTCTCAATTCCTGTGTGTGCTCCCTAATCTCATGGCTCTGACTGTAGGAGCTAAAAGAAACTGACTGTCCCAGGACCAGGGCTTGGGAGCATGTTTTCCTGTGTGCCAGGGGCTTCTCTTTGCTGTGGTATGTGGTGCTGGAGGTCCATGCCACGCACAGGAGCTCTGTGGCCACAGGTGAGAGGAACCTCACAGTATCACAGTATAGCAAGGTTGGAAGAGACCTCAAAGATCATCAAGTCCAACCCATTACCACAGACCTCAAGACTAGACCATGGCACCAAGTGCCACGTCCAAACGTGCCTTAAAAAACGTGCCTGCTGTGGCAGGTTTTTTTGTATGGCAATAACAGATGTAAAAATGCTTCATGCAGCAAGTATTGAGGTATGTCTTTATGGAAGAGACAAGTACTGATTTGAGAACTAGATGCACAAAAAGGCTTTGGAGAGAATGGAAATGTTCTTTGAAACACCACCAAGTTGACAGCTGTTCGTCCTTCTGTGAAAGGTATTGGAGGCTTTGCTGCTGCATAAAAGCAGGCAGGGCACTCCTCTCTCAAAGAGAACATCTAGTGTGGTACCAAGGAGTGTAGAGGCTCCATCCTCTGGAGCGTGAATTCAGGGAACTGACCTTTGCCGCCTTACTAACATCTTTGTTAACAGTCTCTCACACCTGGCAGGGAGTGGCTGACTGGGGACTGTCATTAAAGAGTTGGACAAAAGTCTTGGCTTGTGTAGATGCAAATGGGAAGCGCTGCAGGGCTGCTGCAGAAGAACATGCCCTGCAGCCGCCTACACATCTGCTGCCTTCTCCATGCTGACCTCGGCTAGGCTGCCCACGAGAGCCTTGTGTTGCTCTCGTCTCCCAAGATGAAATTGTCCCTGCCTGGAAGCTGGTTCCTTGAAGGGTAAACCTTCACTAAATTCACTGAGATGTATTTTTCAGTTAATGATTTTCATTATTGCAAGATGATTATTCTCATTTCTATCGGGAATTCAGCTGTGGTATGCCATGCTTAACCATGTGTGGTCATAGTTTTTCTGTTAAATCACAGATGTCTTCCTCAAGGTGCTTTTTCTTTTTTTTACTTTAACTTTTAGTTAGCAGTTTGAGAATTCAGTACTGGTTTGTATATTCCTAGTTAATTGTTTATGGTTATTTGGAAAAAAACAAACCAGCACCACCACCAAAACCCACAACAAAACAAACCGTCATGTTCGTGGAAGTGAACGTAGATACCAAACACACTAACTTTGTAGAAGAATAGTATGAGCAGAGAAGAAATTGAATTAAAAGAAACAGTGTTTCCAGGCAATTAAGTGCTAACTTCAGACTCGGTAACTGGAAAACCTATTAATGAGTATACTGTATACAAGCCAGCACTGTAAATGTTAGCCTTAATAAGGTACAAGGCAGTAGCAGCTCAGCTACTGTAATATTTTAAAAGGGAACAAGTTCCTGGCACGTAATAATTTAAAAAAAAATATCCTTCTGTTTCCTGGGATATAGATCAGTGTCACTTTAGTGACAGTGAAAGGGCAGGGTAACAAAGTGGAAAAAATGACAGCTTGGGTCCTCAAAGTGAAAAAGCATTTGGCATGTGTGGCCAAGAAACAATGCAATGGGACAGGGTGAAAGCCTGACCTCAGCAAATTGAATGGCAGAATTGGCACTGACTTCACCGGAGTACCAGGATGCCTTTTGTGAGCCACTCTCTGTTTTGATTCTTCTATTTGTGGAGTAAAATGAGCTGAACTGCTTCTTTTGTTTCATATGTCTGCTACCTTCTCATACAGCTCCTTGAGCACTGCCTTCTACAGCATATGAATGAAATGTGGGCAGATCTGAAGGGCAAAGAATCATTATTTTTGTTGTCATGAATTTGTTGAGGTGTGGACAAGAGGCGTGGTTTTTTGTTTTTGTTTTTTTTTCTGGTGTATGAATAGTCATCATCAAGTAACTGTGCTACTTTTTGCAGTTTTGCATCGTTTATCATGTATGAAGAGGAGAGAGAGATCTTGCTTTCTTCCCTATCCCAAAGGGTGGTCCAGTTTATTTTGAAGGGTCTGGGATCAACAGTGAACGGGAGGCTGTTTGTAACACTTGGGGCTGCTTTTAGTTGTTAAAGCTGTGCAGTGGTCAGCTGTATCTGAAGGTTTTCCATCTTTGGGAAAGTGGTTTTGCACTCTTTACAGCAGTTATCAGTTACATCAGTTCAGATGTTTTGCTCTGCTAGATATAAAATATGACCTGAAATGCTGCTCTCTCCCAGTTCACTGTAAACAGTGTATTTTAGAGCTGTCGAGTCCACGTATTTATGCTCCCATCCGTGCTCTTTTATTTATCTTTATGACAAACCTTTGAAGTTCTAGCTAATAAATCAGGAATGCAGCAACTAGTTTTGAAAAGTACAAATCTCGGCAATTTTATTGGTTCCATAATTTACCCAGTCTTTTAGTTAATGCCAACAAAACTGCCTAACTCTGCATGGTTTTTAAGCCAGCTGATGCATCCCAAATATAGGTTTTCTTACAACGATATGATGGAAAATATCTTACACACCAAAGCTCCATTCACTATTTGTATAGATCAACTATTAATTTGTCCCAAGCTTTTAGAGCAGTCAGAGTGAAAAGCACAGTATCAGCAGCATCCCCAAAAGCTTCGCATTAACCAGAGTTTTGCATGTATATGTTTAAAACATTAGAGCCCTCACAAATCATTTAAACTAAGTTGGGAGATGTGAATGCCGAACAGGTGCTTTAATAGCTCACTGTAAATCAAGTCCTTTAAAATATGCCTTTTCTTATCTGCTCCGTTGACCTTCGGGGTCCATTGCAAAGGCTCATTTCTTTTCAGGGCCACTGGTGGTAAGTAGATGTATCTGCTGACTGTAAGAGGAGGATGCAGGTCTTTTATCTGTACCTGTACATGGTGCTTTCTCACAAGCACTTCAGCACTGCTCAGCTTTATGCATGCTGTTAGTCACAGAGCCTTGGTTTTGGCATCTTCTCTAGTGCTTCTTGAAACAGCTGAATTGTTGCAGTTGATATGCCTCCTGTTCGGTGGTTTTGATGCATACATTGAAGTGCTGGAATAAAATTAATTAAAGAGGTAAATTTTCATTTCCTTCTGCATTTCTTGGTGGTAAATGGGAGGAAAAGCTGTCTTTTTTCTATGGCTTTAAAGCTGTGAAAGGAAGATCAGCCAGTAGATAACTGTGAAAACAGAAATGCTCCATAAAATACAGGCTACCTTTGTATTTCAAGCGACATATGAAGAAACCATTGTAGTCAGGTCAATTCGTGCTTTATGGTGGCAATGTTTTCAGTGCTTGGGCTCTGATGTCCTGTTCAGAATGTGACATCCATAGCAATACACAGATCTGTTGTACTTCAATGAAGATTAACCCAGGGCTTAATTTTTCTGTTTGTCTTCAGTTGTGTTTGTGATCTGGAAAGAGTCCAATGCGTCCATTGTGTATCTGTGAGTGACAAATCAGTTTCTGATGTTCTTTATTGAGTGGATGGAGGATCACCTGGAGATATCAAACCCTAGAATGCATAATATGCAAAGGTGAAATCTGAGATAGCCAAGGCTGTACATCTGTGACTATAACCGCTGAAAGCCAGAATAAGGGCAAGAAGGTGACTAAAATACTACTTCTCTTACTTCATGTATTTATTTATTTATTAAATAGATTTTATTTTAAGCTGATTTTCGTAGTGGCAGCAATTCCCACTCTCAGTGCTCTTTTGACCAGAAACTGATGTGTTTTCAGTCCTGGAAGCAAACTGTTTAGGTAGCTGGAGCTCTTAGGGTAAAGTACAATAAGGTACCAAAATACTCTGTGAATACAAGACTATAGATGTGTGTCTGAACTGTTATCACGTGGGCTGCTTAATCTCATAGCTGCTTCCTTAGGTGAGGTGCTGCCCAGGATTTATACCCCTTAGGGCAGATCTGCAAATCTGGGCCCCTCCAACAGTCTCAGCTTCTGCCAACCTGTAAATGCACCTGGGCATGGAAAAGGTGGTGAAAGGCAACTAACACTGACAGGTTTTGCATCATTAACGACCTAAAATTATGAGAGGAGAGGTAAAGCTAAGACAATTGCCAGATGCCCTTAGGAATTGAAATCTCACTTGAAAGACTTATGCTGATTTATTACTTATTAATTTTCCAGCTTTTCCCTCACATTTCTTCCTTTCCCACCTACCAGCAGAATTCTCTGTTTGAAACCCTGCAATTCAGTAAAGTATTGTTACCCATGGCTTAAGGGAAGTTACCAACTTTTCCCACATTTCTGGGTGGGGTCCTGGGTCTTGGTATTTAACTTCTAAGGAGGAATCCCTGGATAATTGAAAATGGCTCTCTTTGCTACTGGCTGCACCTGGAACAAGCAGAGATAATGGTAATTGATGGTTGCTGTACACCTGTGTGCAGTAAATCACTACTACACCATGCTTTTAACCTGCATTTTTATTCACAACAAAGCAACTCAGTATTTCTTTTCAGTGAAGTTGTGAAAACCATAGGGACAAAGAATGCCATCTAGACCAAACTACTAGTCCAGTTCCTCTCACTTTCATCCCTGACAGCTACAGAACTTGAAAATAAAAATTGTTTCACTTTTGAGCGTGAGGCCATCAGTACAATCTAATCACCCCATCTCAACTTTGGCTGATGCCCAGTGTTTTTGCAGTGATGTGGCCAGCACCTGGTTTTACCTCACTGGCACCGACAAGATCTTTGCGCATTGTTTCAGTACAGCATCAGCAAATCGTACTAACAACCTCCTAGGAGAGGGATGAAGATTGCTGTGAATTTTTTTATTTTGTAAAAAATAGATGATTAGACAGATAGCTGCAACTAATATCACTCAGGCACAAATTTCATCTTGAGAAATCGCTGCAGGTATTTCTGCCCTTGTATTTTTCACTGAAACAAGAGTCTACTTTCTAAGTACAAAGAGTGGCCTTGGGGCACTTGGAGGCCACTTACATGCTGCTTTTCTGTGTTGCAGCTTTGGGCAACAATTGCTATTGGGGATTTTTTTTTTTTTTCAGAGTTCTAATATTAATTTCTACTGCTGCAATTGAGTCAAATACATTCTTTTGGCATGCAGGCAAGATGGATTTCAGAATCGGGGATGCTGGTGACTTGGGAGTTGTTTAAGTATCAACGTTTTAATGGATTTTCTTCATTTTACAGATTTAATCACCACGTAGTAGACATGTCATTGATTTTTAAGCATATTTCTTTATTGACTCCAATTGGGAGTTCATTTTAAAAATCAATGGTGTGATATGGCCGTGTGTCTTTCTGCTGTTTTATGCAGCTTATGCAGAGCTGTGGATTGGTCATTACATACTACTGACTCCATTAAGTGGTCATGGATACAGTTCATATGGAAAACACACTACTGCCTAAAGCAGGTTTCTTATTTTTGAGTATCTGAAAGAGACAAAAGAGATGTAACTGGAGGTGAATTTACTAAAGTGCTTGTGGATGGATATGGCAGATTGAGCGAAGTGGAGTGTCTTTGCCACTGCTGCCATTTAGCTGACAGGAGGGCATTAGTGAAATGGGGGCAGAGTTCAGCCTTCACCCTCAGCCACCTACGGTTAACTTCAGCGTGCAAAAGGTCAGTGGGACCTCAGTGCAATTGTAGGATCTCAGCGAAGCCCTTTTGATCTCATTTTGCCATCACTTAGCATTCCTCTAAAACTGCACTATTTGTATTTTTCCCTGATCTCCCCATTCGTGGGTGTCTGCTACCATTTCTGACACTAGCAGAGATTGTAGGGATGGAGGGGAAAAAAGCTCCACTCCGAACCACCGAGTTTACTTATTTCAAAGTTATGTTCACCGTTATGAGGAGAAAATTGAGAGAACAGAGCAGAATTTACTTTTTTTGTGCGTCCATAGCTTTGCTTGACCCTGTAAAATAGAGATAGACAAATAGAGATTGGTGTCAATGAAGTGTTAAGTAAGAGAGAAAATTTTGATAAAATCATGTTGGGTAAGGGACAAAATAGCCAAGGAAAGGAGTTTGATGATGGATGATTAGAAGTAGATTGAGAAATTTATCCTTAGGGTGAGAAGAGGGAATAGATGGATGTAGGAAATAGTGTGGAGGATTAACTGCAGTTTGAAGAAAGGGAGTAGAGATAAAATAAATGACAATGGTATGCAGTGATGATTTGTGTCATGAAAATACAATTTCCAACCAATGTTTCCCACCCTGCAGTTTTCCAGGGTATGCTGACTGGAAATGACACCTTTACTTTGTTTTAAATAAAAATGAGAGAATACAGAAAAAAAGAGAAAATAATCCAAAGATCACCTGGAATTTATATAAATGATGAATTTTTGTAGGCATGTAAATGTGCTAGTTTTGTGGGAGAGAAGGTCAGAAATAGGAAAAAGTCATGAAGTCTCCTTCTGCATGATATGTGCAGAGTGATTAGATCAGTGACAGAGGGAAATGTCTGTTTTGAGCTGCTGACATATTAGCAACAAAAAAATTGTTGTTTTATCACCTTGGCACTCCCAACAGTTACTACAGTCTCTCATAACCTGGTTTAGGGAGCAACATAAGGTTTAGTTGTATCATCCAGAGCATAACACTTTCAAATTCATAAAAAATTATTGTCTAAATCATCTGTATTCATATGGGACAAGATTCAAGACCATATATCTGTATCTATATAGCGTTGCTAGTAGCAACAGAGTAGAAAAGAGTTGTCTAAACTCCACCACCTGTCCATAAGATGTCTGCTTTACCTGTAACAAATTTGTAAGGAACTACCAAGTGTCTCTCTGACATTTACTGTTTGCAGTCCAAGGGCTGACTCCTCATTATTTCCTCCTGGGACTTCACTGTCCTTGAGAGTGTTGAGTTACTGTAAACAATGTGCTGAAGAATTTGCTTGTCATGTTTTACTGTCAGAAACCTTTCTTCTGTAGCCTTTCCAGTTTGTGTTACAGCAATGTGTAGTGGAGGACTCCCTGGCACTTGTAGTTAGCTAAGTTTTCAGAAGAGATCATTATTTTACAATAAGCACATGTAAAATGAAAGGTATTAAATTTTGCAAACTGTCATTGCCAGCTCTTCTAAATCCTGGTGCTAATTCACATGATTAATCTTATTTAAAGCCATAAATCAGAACCGCTTGTCATTGTCTTGATGCCCTATTACTAACTTACTGCATCTTTGCTTCTAAAAGTAACCTGTGGAGGCAGTAATTAGCGAGCTTGGGGGTGTAATAATAACATTCATCATTAATCCACGTTTTATTCCCAACATTTTAAGTTATGGCTTGTATAACACTTGGAGTTCACTGGCTTCGCTTGCCTTGAAAACTAGTATTGAATTTATTTGAACACCATGGCTAAATACTAGTTCCGAGAACTAGAATAAATAATATAAACAGTATAAGGGAGAAATAATAGTGCCCAAAATAAACAGGCAGTTTTCTCCCTGATTTTCCAGGCAGGAGTGATGCTGAAGCATAGGTATTTAATCTCCTTTTAGCATTTATCATAAAGTCCAGAGCTTCTTAGGAGAGTAATTTTGTGTTGTAATTGTTGACAGCAGACTTAAGTTCTTTCAGTGCGTGCATAACTTGGGAATGAATTGTTCAAGTGGTTTGGGGGAGTGTGCTTCCCAGCATTTAAGGAATAATAAAATCTGGGATCTCTGTTTCACCATTTTTGTTGCAATAGTTAAATATTTGGGGTGGCTTTAGATAGAGTATGTGCTTCATAGACAAGATAGCATGAAATAACTAAGGCATCAGTCACTGGGAAAATTCTTTATATGAATAGTCCTGCTGTGATGGACTTTTTCTTTGCCTGGAAGCTATTTTATTCTAATGGACTTTTCTGCTCAAGGGCGTTGAGGGGTTGGGCTGGGAATGTGAATTTATAGATTACTAGCAGCTATCTGCTGCCTCATAGTGTAGANATGTGCACACTGCAGGCTCACATTGAGCTTTTCATTAACCCAGATCCCAAGGTCCTTTTCCTCAGGGCTGCTCTCCAGCCACAACACTTGCCTAGGCGTTGTGTTGGTTTGGTGGGGTTTTGTTTGTTTGTTTGTTTTAGCAGTTAGGAAAGTGTTGCAAAATTAATATCTGATGTCAATTTTGAATATTAGTTTTGTGTATGAATATCGAATGTTATTTATTAATATTAAAAATCAGGGGAATCCCATAAGATTTGTTTGGATTTTTGGTCGACAGTAAGTAGTTGCACTCAGGGTATTTATAAACACGGAATTAAACAATTTAAACAATCAGAAC
Source organism: Ramphastos sulfuratus (assembly GCA_013399055.1). Lineage (NCBI taxonomy): Eukaryota > Metazoa > Chordata > Aves > Piciformes > Ramphastidae > Ramphastos > Ramphastos sulfuratus. The sequence goes on along the minus strand of WBNM01000032.1, from coordinate 130,268 downwards.
TTGGAAAATAGGAACACAAACCCAGGAAAACTCTGTCTGTGCTTATGGAGCATTAACATTACCTCTAACACATGTACTCATGACGCATTGATTCCTGAGTAAGTTTCCTGTACAAAGATGCTTCCAAAAGCTGATTATGATCCCAAGGGTAAAAACACAAAATATATTCCTGGCAGAGGGAAGAAGAGAAATTAGTTGCTGCAAGCCACAAACACATGGCTGCTGTGAACACTGCTTTCTGCAGACAGGACCCAGCTGAATGATTCACTAATGGGGCTCAGCAGGGCTGGGGAGATGCTGTGGGATAGGCAGGTTTTCAAATTGTTCCCCCATTAAATATGCCTTTGGAAAATCAAACTGGTGAATAGGCACATGCATCACTTGGTTTGGTCAATGAATTCAAAGTTTCATGCCTGATGTGACTACACTGGCATGTGGAGGGGCTGCACAAGACACCTGACACATGGTTCTGGCTGCTAGCCTCACTCAGGGCAGCTTTGCTGAAGCCATTCCCCACTGTTTAGTCTGCTCATCAACTCAACTCCTGGACCCTGACACAGGAGAAGACCAATGGCCAAAACCAGTCTGGCAAGGTTCCTGCCCTGCCAGGACAGGAAGCTTTTGTAGAATCATAGAATCATAGAATGGTAAGGTTGGAAGGAGACCTCAAGGATCATCTAGTTCCAACCCCCTGCCACAGGCAGGGACACCTCCCACTAGTACAGGTTACTCAAGGCCTCATCCAACCCAGCCTTGANAAAGTTCCTTGCAGTCAACATCAGAAAGGTTTTGTGTTTCCACCTGCACCTCTGAAACTGGCTTGTAAAAGCAATCCCCCAGGTTCATACTAGTAGCCATGAGCAAAATCATAGAATCATGGAATTTTTTCAGTCAGAAAAGATCTGTAAGATCATCTAACTTCATCAAAGTGGGTTCCAAACCATGTCCCTTAACCCCACATCTAAGAACCTCTAGGAATGGGAATTCAACCGCCTTCCTGGGGAACTTCTTCCAGTTTTTAATAACCCTTTCAAGGAAGAAGTTTGTTCTAATATCCAATCTAAAACTCCCCTGGTGCAGCTTGAGGCCATTTCCTTCTGCTCCATCACTTGTTACCTGGGAGAAGAGGTTAACACCCACTCAACTCCAACCTTCTTTCGGGTAGTTGCAGGGAGTGTGAAGGTCTCTACTCAGCCTTCCTTTCTGCAGGCTAAACAATCATGGTTCTCTCAGCTGCCCTTCTTTGTGGTGATCAGAAGCAAGGACCTGCCTTGAGCTCTCCAGTGGATGCTTTCTTTGCAAAGGAATATCCTATCTGGCTGCAGGTTGCTGAAAGAGACTTCAGGTGCCTAAAATCAGCTACTGTGAATACTCATCTCCTGAGATCCTATTACCTCTGTAGAAGCTTGGCCTGTTCTCAAACACATTAAGCTACACCTGTGAAAGATCCTTGCTGAGGAGGCAGAAAAGTGTCATCCTGAGACTGGTGTGAATTAGCATGTTGTAAACTAACCTCCTCCCTCATTTTCTGCTGGCATACCTGTGGAGAGCAGGCCTGATTTAGAACACCTTGAAGCCTAACAATGCCATACTCTGCTTGCTGCTGCAATGACAGTATGCAATCAATTGTAGTGATAATTAAAAAAAAAATTTGTGAATAGTGATTTTAAGCAGTATTTTTGGTAGATGTGCTGAGTACATTTTTGTCAGCTTTTACCACTTTGGTGGTGTAACACAGCCTGATGAAAACCCCTTTCTCAGGTGCAGCAGTGTTGGAAAGAGAGTTGCCAAAAGCTACATCCAAAGAGCTAGCAGGTTTCCTAGTGGAAAAAGATAAATGTATATATACTTGGTAATTCAGGTGGCTCTCTGAAAGCGTTATCTTGCCTGGTTACCCAGGCTCTTGGTTTTGAATCCAGGCCAGAGTGTAATTAGCTGAAATTAATGTGCAAGCAGTGTTAGAAAGCAGCTTGAGAGAGAGCTTAAAGGGAGGATGCCCCTCCTGAGTGGAACCAGTGAGGTTTGGGTACAGTGTTAGGCATGTGAATTGCTGCAGGCTATGAAATGCAGAGTAATCACCTTCTGTGATGCTCCCATAACCTCTTCAGGGCTTTCTGCCTCAGAAGGAACCATTGCACCTCACCTAAATGCTAGTGCCAGAATTGTGTCTGAAGTTTCTTTGGGACAGAAGTCTAGTCTTGTCTTTGCACATCTGCTCCAATTTGGTCTTACTTTAGGCTACTCATTTTCCACACGGATTGCATACAGGTTGCACACAGGATGTGACCACTATAAACCAGCCCTTTCCCCTTAGTCTTTCAGCTTGTGCCCTTCACGCATGATATTTCCATCATTGTTTGGTTTCTGCAGACCTGATAATTGGTTCTGTATAGCCCTGTCCCTGAGGTCTGTAAAACCAGAAAGTAACTTCAATTTGTTGATAGACAAAAATCTAAAATGCCGAAGTGGATTTGTGATCCTTTTTGTGTAAAGCAATCAGCAGAATGACATGGTTTTGAAAAACTCTGTCATCTCCATGGGCATCAGTAATACAAAACTCACATTTAATAAGTTTTACAGGAGCCACTTTATTACCTTATCATTGTTCCTAGTGGTAGCTTACTGTAATGGACTGAGCATATAAAACACCCCCAGGAACTCTAGTGATTAAATTGAATTTCTGATAATGATTTGCGCTGCGAACTTGAGAGAATCATTTAAAACCCGCCTGTGAACCTTTGCTTCCATATTGGAGCAGGTATTTCACAAAATGGGTAATGAAACAATGCAGTGAGTCTGCTTAAGTGCTTGCAGCCTGGACCTTGATCTGTCTCTGCTTGCTTCTGTAAAAAAAAGAAAAAGGGAATACTTTCCTGTCTCACAAATTATTGTGAGGATCATCTGATTCATGTTTAAGATCTGCTGGAAAAGTTTTTCATGGAGGAAGAACAAGGGAAAAGACTAGTTACAATTGCTTTTCTTTTTGAAAGATAAAATAAACATGCATCTTTTCTGTCATTTCTGGGGTTTGTGGTTTGTGTTTGCCCTTTTGTTGTTGTTGGTTTTTTTCTTCATTTAGCCTTTTATTCTACAGCAAATTTATCTTGCAGCAGTGTTTATTTAGAATTAAGCATGCATATTTTCCAATTCCTCAGCCAAATATAAAAAATACAAAGCCCGTGGGCCGAAGCACACATTTTTGTGTTTCCCTGGCCTGATACCCTGCTAATTGTGAGAAGCAGAGAATGACACAGTGAAGACAGGTCACTGTGTGATGCAGAATCTGCTTCATGCCTGGAAGGGACAACTACATGCAGTGAAGTCTGCTTTGCACTCTATTTTTGGTTTGCTTTTTCTTTTTTTCTTCTCTGACATAACTTGTGTATCCAATATTGAAACACTGATCCAGAACATTTTACAAACAAACCCTAGAGCCTGCATGTGTGGTAAACCTGAATTTTATATTTTGCAGAAGATTGGTGTGATATAAATTACTGATTGAGAGATCCTATTTCTGTATTTGCTTGAGAGATCCTATTTCTGTATTTGCTTTAGACATGTGCTCATTTTAACATCCTAGTTCTGCCACTTTAAAAAAAAAAAAAATTAAAAAACAGCCTTAGAAAGTTTGAGCAGAAATAACCAGTGCTTTATATCACTACTTTTTGCCCAAGCAGGCACAGTGGACAGCTCTCAGGCTTAGCACGCAGACCGAGATCTGCACGCAGATTTTGCTGGCTGAACTTGTGATGCAAGCTGAAAAAAAACTCAAGCAAGCATCCAAGTAGTTACCGGCAGTGCCAGAGCTTCACTCTGACAGCCCCACATCTTCTTTTCAGACTTCTGCTTTTTATCAGCAGTGGATGTTGAGCTGTTGCCAGGTGTGTTTTGTGATTAATGTGTTTGTCCTATCAAAGCGGGGGATAAATTCCAATGTGCCAGCCACTGCATCCATAACAGTACTTCAAGCAGAAAGCACAGGATTGGTAAATATAGAGTCCTAGCTAGTCATCAGAAATGACACTTAATTGTGAGATTCAAATCTGAGTTTCCATGTAGTCCAAAGGGACAAAAGCAGGACAGTTGTGGGATTTGTTTCTCGTGAGAGTGAGCTGCTGGAAAGGAGCCTCATTACAGCATGCGTCTTCGTGTGCTGTGTGGTTGTACCGCTTTGAATGATTGGTGAGTGTGCAAGCACTTTTACACAGGAATTGAAGGCTTATACGTGCCACAGTGCAATAAAGCATAGTTCAGCTGAGAAAAAGTGAAGAACTGGGATTTTTGGTGACTCAACTGTTCTTAAGCTAGGTTCAAATTCATCTTTTCTGTAGGCTGAATGGGCATGCAAATGCACACGTGCTTGCTTCTCTACGTCTTTCTAAAAGGGCATTTCTAAGCCATTGCTCCGAGTCCTCCTCTGCCTGTCACCAGTTTGCCTGGTGTTGCCTCTTTTTGTACTCCACCTGAGACCTTGTTGTTGGACTAATTCAGCAAGATCTGACTTCATCCTTGAAAGTAATTGCCCTTCCTCTCAGTTTTTCCACCAGCCAATTTGATGTGTACATTCATTCCATCATTAACAGTATCAACAGTCAGGTGTCACAGCCCGGAACAGAGACACTGATGCCTGTGTTGATATGCTTTTTAATTTTGCCAAGAACTGGTTACTGGCCCTGAGAGCAGGTTTTCAAATGGTTCAGCACCAGTTCTGTTGTGGCTTCATGCTGACCTACATTTTTGTGGTTTGCTTAGGAGCATGTCATGTGGAATATGTCAAGAGCATGACTGAAGTCAAGGTAGATTCTGGACGATGCTTTCTCTTTGCTCCGCTGTAAACTACTGCAGGAAATGATGTTGGTTTGACAGCATTTATTTTCATCAGGTCCCTGCTGGCTATCCTTAGACATTTTGTTATCCTTTCAGTGTTTTCTTGGAGTGGCTAAGTGTTTTTTCTTAGATTAGAACCTTATTTCTTTTATTGTTGTGTAACTTCCTAAATCCTCATTGTCTTGATTGCCCCTTCTTCGTTTCCTACTTTTCCTTTTGGATTTCTCTCATCATCCATAAATTCTTCAGGTGAATTACCAATATTACCTTGGAGACTCTGGAGTAATGTCATCAGACTCTACTGACAACTATTTTGCCAAAGTATGTTCAAGTGTATTCTTTCTCTGTTTTTTAACATAGATACACACACACCCCTTACTTTTTTTAATTAGTTATGAAATATTTGACACAACAGAATGTTTTTGTGAAGAATGAAGCAAAAAAAGCTTTAAGTGCATCAGCTGTAACCATTTGTCAATTGCTTTAGTATTTATAAGTAGAGAGCCTTTGCTTCATTTTGATATCTCCTAATACATTTACAAACTCTCTTCTTACCGTGTCTTTTCTTGCAGCATTTTATATTCTCACACCAGAATGTTGTAGAATCACTCTCAGGCTAATAACCCCTTAGTTCAGTAACTGTAACCAAACAGTAACTGTTGTTTGTTCTGCATGGCAGTCAGGAAAATCCGAAATAACTACATAGAAGATGCTCTCTACCTCTGCTATTTGTTAGCTTGGTATTTTTTCTGGCCTACAAGTATGCTAGAAAACAAACGCAAAACAAATGCACAAAAAAAGAAGGGAAATATGTTTCTAGGCTTAGAGTTTTGGCAGTGTTACTCTGTGGAAATCTCCTCTTGTATCAAGCTATGCATGTTTTGAGGCTGGTCATCAACTGCACTCATGCATATTCCCACAAGGACCTGGAGCATAATGGCTTGTGGGTTTTTTTTCCTCTGTGACATTTCAGTTGTTTACATCTTTGGGCCACCATTTCCACACTTGCTTTGGGTTCATCAGTTTGTGAATTTGCTTCTTGTTACAGGGAGATCATCTCTGGTTTATTTAGAAAGGGGATTATGTCTTTGTTTTTCTCTGATCCATGGAGAAACACAAAGAGGAGAAGAGGGAACATTTGGCTTGTTGTCAGAAAGTGACATTCAAAAAGTCCTTAAAAAGAAAGTGGTAAGAGAATTGCATATGGCAAAAACTATATATATTGTGGACATTACAGAATGTCTGCACTGTTGAAATCCAAACTGTCAGGCTGTGTGGGTGGTCAGACATGAAAGGATGATCCAATAGCAGAGACAGTATAACAGATAAGTGTAAATGACAGCTGAGCCTTTAACTGTATTTGAAGTGGAAACCATGTGTTCCAAAGTGTTGAGTGTAGGAGAAGTCAGATCCAAATAAGGATGAACTGGTGAAGCTGCATCAGCTTTGCAGGCCCTCTGCAGATGAAAATCTGGCAGTGCCTTGGAGTTTCATACATTAAATTCATTGAGCTTCACTTTGATTGTTGGGGGAAAGAAACCCTAACAAAATATTATCATAGAACTATTTTGGTCGCAGTCACTAACTTACACAGCGGACAAAATCAGTGACATAAAAATGTAGTCTGTGTATGAATAAAAGGATATCATTATGTTATATAAAGCTGTTAAGTAATGCTGGTGTCAGTTCTGCTCTTAATTTGAAAAGAGAAGGAGCACTTTGAATGTGTAATTAACTTCAAATTGCCTGTGAAGCTATGACCAATCATAATTAATTTTATTTTGAAAATTGCATCAGTGGACTTCAGTGCATTGAATAACATAATAGATGTTACGCGATTAAAAATAACATTTTCAGATACTGTTTTCAGTGGAGAAGGTTAGAAAAATACTCCTGAAAAATTGTAATTTGCGTTGTATATAAACAGGCGATGTTTTACTCTGTGTTTTGCAAATCTTAGTTGTAGTAATTTTTTTTTTTTTAAAGTTCCTAACTTTCCTTTAGCTCTAGCAGATGTGTACATCAAATGCTTATAGCGAAAAATATTTTCACCAAAAAAATGAGATCTTGTGAAGTAGTAAGAATTTTTATGATGTCTCTTTATGCATGAAGCATTTGTTTTCCAAACACTCTGGGCATATAAACGTTAAAGAAGTAATGCTGTATATTCACAACATGTTGTGTCTATCACTTCTCTTTGTCAGAATTTCTCCCCAAGTGGTACTTGCAGTTGTAGAGTTCCTAATAGTTTACCCAGCTTCACACTTCTGATGGCATACTGGAGCAGTGATTTAATGTTCTGCAGGGACTGCTTTCAATGTTTGGATTCTCAAATGCTTGAACATTACTTTTGGTTTGTTTGCTCTTCATTTGTTTCACCTTCCCTTATTATTTCTTCCTTCTGTCACAGGGATAATAGAGTATAACTCACCTAAGAATTAGAATAGGGAAAAACAATCTTGTTTCCTTGTTCAGAGAGGCATAGATTGTTAAGGCTGGAGAAGAGGATAGTGATGAACTCATAGGCCTTTCTGGAAGAGACAAGATATGGAAGTACTTGACTTTACTGTCTGGTCTTAATTCTGAACTGAAATAGATCTTAGAAAGTTCTTCACTGTTTGGTAAGGCCACTAAAGTTCTGGTTACATTGCTGTTAACTTGTGCACCTTACTTCTAGTCTGAATTTAATTAACTTCTTATTTACCCATTTTCTTAAATCTGCAAGGCGAATGACACTATAATGTTGTAGTAGGAGCTTATACTTTGTTGATTATAGAGTCAGAATCAAAGAGGAATTCAATTGGAAAGGAGCTCTGGAGACACGCTGTCCCTGCTCAAAGCTTTGCTCTGAGCTCTCTCAAATTGTTCAAGGATCTCCAGATCTTCAAGGACCAAGATTTTACATTATAGATTATTTATCCAAACCACGTTACAAGAATTTGGCCATAGGATACTACAGCGAGTGACAGAAGTGAAAGCTTTGCCAAAATGAAGGTCAGCAACATCAGCTCCTCTTCCCTTGTCCTCTGAGTTACAGAAAGCAACCAGCTTTGTCAGGCGAGATTTTGCCCTTGGTGCATCCCTGTTGGTTCCTCTAATCACCTTCTTGTCCTTCATGTGCTCAGAGATGGCTTTGGGAGGATTTGCTCTATGATTTCCCTGGGAACCAAGGTGAGGCTGACTGGCTTGTAGTTTCTAATATCCTCCCTTTCTCCTCTGCTGTCTTGGACGTAGGTGCAGTTGTGATAAGTTTTTGAAGATGATGTTGCAGCAGCATCAGGTGGCTGCCCAGCACCCTTAGTCATCATGACCAGCATGCCTTTTTGACTTGCTGCTTTCTAGGATAAAGTCCTTACTTGTTAAGCATGGTCTTTGGGTTCCGGATTTATGTCAGTAGCAGTAGGATAGAGGTTTAGACCTTTTTGACATTTGCTTGGAAAGCATCCAAATCAATTTAAAAACCTGTCAGTTAGCTGATGTCCCATGTATTTAATGAGTTACATTGAATTTGTAGTGTTCATATTTCTTAAACTATTACAGAATGCTGAACTGCATGCTTCAGGGGAGTTTATCATCCCAGCACCTTTAACTTTCTTAACCCTCTAGCGTGTCATGTCACAAGCACATAGCTTGAGTTAGACTGGCAAGACCATAAACACTGTTGGTAGGTATAGTCCTTCTTTAATAACTTACTTTAAAAAGCTCATTCCATAATTTTGCCCAAGATTCATTTTGGGTGGCAAGTCTCTACAAACTTACACCACTAAGTACTTTTTGCTATATTGACATGTTTACCTTCTTCCAAACCTCTTGAATTTCCTTAGTGTGCAAAGAGTTAACACTGAAAACAGTTTTTAAAAGAGGCAAGCACTTTTGTTGCTCACATCTCCAATAAATGCTAATTTCTTCTGTCTCCTCTTATTTTGCCTTTCATGCCTAGTTGCAGTGCCTCATCTCCTCTGCTAAGTGCCTTACTTGATATGTCATGTAACAAAAGCAGTAGGATTTATTTAAATTCATGTTTCCACACGTGGTTACATTGCAGGTTGATGCAGGGCCGGTATATATTCATAGAGCGATTTTCCGCCCCCCTCCTTGGTGGTTTTAATTGCCGCCCCATTTTCCCCTGGTTAAGCCATTCTGAGTGTGTGCATCTGTTTATTCATGGAGGGCTGTTTACTCTCTTCCTTGTGCCAGTTTGGGTTCTGTGTATAGACAACCTTCTTTTTTGATTGTGACTTGCGAGGCAGTTGATGATATAGATTTAAACAGTTGTTAATTATCTGCCACATTTCATGCTCAGACTCTTATTTTTGTTTCTTGGTGCCTAAACATTTTTGGGTTTAGTGAAATCACTTTCCTTTCAAAGCTGTGAATTATTACAGGCTACTTAATTTGTACAATAAAAATAATCACATCTTTATCATTTCCATTAAGGCACTCACAACTCTTAAATGTGGTCAGTTTCTTTTTCAAGATCACAGAATCACAGAAACTTTCAGGTTGGACAAGACCTTCAGGATCACCATGTCCAACCTAGGTTCACCCCTAAACCATATTGCTAAGCACCCCATGCAGACTACCTTTAAACACATCCAAGGGTGGTGACTCAACCACCTCCACAGCCAGCTCATTCCAATCATTAGATGATATCTAATCCTGAATTTATCTTTGTGTAGACTTTGCAGGTTTTTCAGCTGCAGGTGGCCCAGTTTGGGGCGTACCCAGTGCTGGAGGACAGAGATGACTGTTACCCTTTGCCAGCAGTANTCAGGTAGAATAAGTACAAAACTCATTAGGCCCAACCTGACCTTCCAGAATCCTACACCCCTTCAACCCTCAGTCAGCCTGAGGGTAGGCTGAAACCACCCTCCCCAGCTGGGGCGTGCAAGGCCTCGGTGGCCACAATGACGCAACTCAACTCCCTACCAGCCATTGCCCCCACGAACCAGGAGATAAGAACGTGCAGTTTCTGGAGAGGAGCGAAGGGGCGAAAGGCAGCGAAGAGAAGGGGGAGAAATCAGTTGGGCGCTGCCTGTTAAACTGTGATACGGCNGTGAAATCACTTTCCTTTCAAAGCTGTGAATTATTACAGGCTACTTAATTTGTACAATAAAAATAATCACATCTTTATCATTTCCATTAAGGCACTCACAACTCTTAAATGTGGTCAGTTTCTTTTTCAAGATCACAGAATCACAGAAACTTTCAGGTTGGACAAGACCTTCAGGATCACCATGTCCAACCTAGGTTCACCCCTAAACCATATTGCTAAGCACCCCATGCAGACTACCTTTAAACACATCCAAGGGTGGTGACTCAACCACCTCCACAGCCAGCTCATTCCAATCATTAGATGATATCTAATCCTGAATTTATCTTTGTGTAGACTTTGCAGGTTTTTCAGCTGCAGGTGGCCCAGTTTGGGGCGTACCCAGTGCTGGAGGACAGAGATGACTGTTACCCTTTGCCAGCAGTAAGCATGAGCATACTGCGTGCTGATGGGAAGTTTAAAGAGAATTCTATTTACAAGAGCATATATATAGAATCATAGAATCATAAAATGGTAAGGTTGGAAGGAGACCTCAAGGATCATCTAGTTCCAACCCCCTGCCGTAGGCAGCGACACCTCCCAGTAGCACAGGTTACTCAAGGCCTCATCCAACCTGGCCTTGAACACCTCCAGGGAGGGAGCAGCCACAACCTCCCTGGGCAACCTGTGCCAGTGGCTCACCACCCTCACTGCAAAGAACTTCCTCCTAACATCCTCCCTCTGCCAGTTTAAACCCATTGCCCCTAGTCCTGTCATTACAAGATCTTATAAATAGTCCC